>JALBZB010000244.1:0-37435 GCA_038050625.1 Pythium sp. MPC-2022a
CGCCGGCAAAGCAAGCGATTCCTCGGAAAGACCATGTTTCTTGCAGCAGTCGCTCATCCACGGTACAAGCCACTCTGTGTTTTGTATTTTGCTTTAATTGATAACCTCTCAACATTAATTATTTTACCTGATCTTGTCAAGTTATGATTTCCACAGGAAGTGCATGTTTGACGGGAAGATTGGGCTGTGGCCGTTCGTTGAGGAGTATGTCGCGAAACGAAACAGCAAGAACAGACCGAAGGGATCTGTAGTGACCGTGAACATGGAGGTCGTGAACAGAGACGTTTACCGGCAGTTCCTGATCGACTGCGTGATCCCAGCTATCAAGATGAAGTGGCCAGCGCGGGACAGACACAAGACCATCTACATTCAGCAAGACAACGCCTAGCCGCACGTCTTTCCCGACGACGAGGCAGTTGTTGCAGCAGGGCAGAGCGACGGGTGGGATATCCGCCTCCGGTGTCAGCCTCCCAACTTCCCCGACTGCAACGTGCTCGAGCTGGGGTACTTTCGTGCCATCCAAAGTCTTCAATACGAGCAGGAAAATTACGGGATCGACGATTTGATCGCAGCAGTCACAGCATCATTCGCTACGATGAGCGTCAAAACGCTTAACCACGTGTTTCTGTCGCTGCAGTCAGTGCTGGAGTGCATTATGGGTGAGTTTGGAGACAATGGCTACAAGCTTCCTCATACAGCGAAAAAGAAGCTGGAACGGCAGGGCATGCTACCACTTAGCATCACGTGTGATAGTACTGTGTATCATTCTGCTGTTGAATGTATTGCCTTGAGCACGAGCACGTGAATCAATACAATGACGTTTTCCACCTCACTGTTCAATACCCTGTCAAATTTTATTGGATTGCTTGTGTAAATTTTCACTTGTAGCACTTATTTCGATACAGCCCGAAAAACCAAATGTAGCACTTATTTCGATACGGAGGGAGTATGATCGTACAGTGTTTGCAGTTTGTACCTAATATTTGTTTTGTATCCATATTTTGCGTCAGGAAAACCAAAAAGTGCTCCGCCAGACGCGCGACGATTTCAACAAGTCGTTTTGGGAGCGGTACACCTCGTGTGACCAAAGTGACATCATCAACATAGACGAAACTGTGGTCTATCACGACATTTCGCCGTCGAAGACGCTGGCAGTGCATGGAGACTCAGTCAAAGTGGCAAATGCGCACGCTCACTCGGCTCGGCTGACCACTGTTCTCGCAATTCGAGCTGATGGTACGCGCGTATTTGTATAATGCTGGTAGACTTATTTCCTATCTAACGCCACGCCTTGTGTTTTATTAGGTCGGAAATTACCGATTCTTTTCATCGTCAAAGGAAACGAGAATGACTACCTTCGCAACAGCGAGCTCATTCACTTCCCAAAAGGCCAGTGTTATGTTTGTCTTCAATTTTTATGATTCGAATGTAATATTCACATTTTGATGTTTGGCCACTTCCACACGTGTCGAAAGAACGTCTGGATGGACTCAAGAGTGTGGAGAGAGTATCTGCGTGAGGTGCTTGCGCCCGAGATCGAAGGTCCGTCCGTGGTGGTCGTGAACAATCTTGACTCTCATGTGCCCATCGAGTCCGAATCGTTGATCGCTTCGGAGCTCAACTCCATCCTGCAACCACTCCCACCTAACTCGACGTCTATCTGCCAGCCATTATACGTCGGAGCAATAGGCCCATTGAAAAAAAAGCTCCACTCCGAGTGGCTGGGGGAGACGGAGATGGCCGGAGCGTCTGCGAAAGAAAAGCGCGTCGCTATGGTCCAGCGTACAATCAAGGTTTGGGATTCGTTGTCTGAAGAGACAATCAGGAAGAGCTTTTCCTAGACATTGCCACTCGCTGTTGATATTTAGGACTTCCGATATCAATTGTCATTTTTCATGTTACATTTTGAAAAACTACCATGCAAATTTTCATTGGCTAAAATGCAATAAAAAATCGCAATGAGCGCTTGAGTTGTGTCATGCACCACCATTCAGGTGGCCATGTTTTTTTGTATGAGATCGCACGAGCATCGCATAGGTGTTGGGATCTGTTCTTCTCTGTACCGTAAAAGCATCCGCCGTCAGTGTCGAAGGTGCAGACCCAATGCTTGGGTTTCTCATTAAACACTGTGGGCACAGCAAAGGTATCGTACAGCTGCAGTATTCTCAGGCAGAGCTAGCGAATGAAGATTGCTGTTGTTGCCTGTTTGATGGCTTGTTGTCTTTGCTGTTTGCTTTTATTCGGTGACTGTGTAATCCGGTACAAGTCGGAATGGTTGCTTCATACCGGATAACACATGCATGAGCTAAGCTAGTTCGCGTAACCAAGGATGTTTTGATTCGGTGCGGTTTCCCTTTTATACGCAAAAAAACAGCTGACTGTGTCAGCAGCTTGCAATCCTTGAAGTGGCATAGTTTCTCCTTTCTTCCTCCTCTCCTAACGAATATCCTGACTTCTGCCTCTCATAACAAATTTCCAAACACCAAGTTCTTATGAATTCCAAAACGTAAAATAACGAGGTATATATTGATTATGAGAAACCAGTTGAGTCGGTCTTGTATCACATCCATCCATCTCCATTGACTGCATCTCGTTTCTCTCACACTCAAACAGCAGTACAAAGCACTAGGGTGAACAGTACAATACTGTGCCATTGAACCAGTCAGAGCAAAGCCCTCTCCTTCCTTCCCATCCAAGCCAGCGCCAGCTGTAGTCTCGCTCGCTTGCTCTGGTCTTCCTCATTTCTCCTTCATTCCTACATTGTTTCCTTTGACAGTTCGTCATGCGCGTGTCGACAGCATGCCTGGCTCTGCTATTAGCTGCGATCTCTCTGCCAACCAGCCCCACCGCCGCGGACGTGGGCGACTGCTCGGCGTCCTCCACGTTCGCAGCCACGTACGCGAGCGTGCAGACGCAGAAATCGACCTGTGAAGCTGCGTCGGGCGTCTCGCTCCTCGAGGTGCCGCTCTCGGCCAAGCAGAGGCTGCTGCTCTGTGACAAGTGCCCCGAGCTCGCGGCGCTCGCCAAGGCCAAGACTCTGCCAAAGTGTATGATCACGCAGGCCAACGGTCAGAGCCTCACGCTGCGCCAGCAGTTCAACAGACTGTTTTCAAAGTGCACAGGGGACGCGAGCGACTCGGACTCGGGCTCCGAAGCCACGACCCCAGCTCCAGCCGCGACCACCAAAGTTCCAGCTACGACAAAGCCCACGACCACTCCCAGTGTGGCTTCGACACCGACACCGACCACCAAGAGGAGCTCTTCGTCGAGTTCGTCGGTAACACCGACGCCAGCAGATGCCTCCGTTGCAGGCGACACCGACACCGGAGGTTCACGATCTACTACAATCAGTGGCAAGACTGCGTTCAGTCCAAGCACTACTGCCAGCAACACAACCAACAACACCGGGTCCAAGAAGGACGCGTCACTACAAACTGCTGAGAGTGGCTCAGGTACACTCTTTGAACTACACCTGAATCTACCCTTTCCGCCAATAAGTACCAAGTGATACTAATACCAAACTACCTCTTCATTTATCTAGGTTCGTCACTAAGCATCGGCTTGATCGTGGGCATCGTGGTCGGTGTCGTTGGCGTCGCAGTGGTGTGCGCGTACTTCGCTCTGGCTCGCCGCCGTCGCCGATTCAGCAAGTCGGAGGACACCGACAAGTTCGACGACGCGATGCCCTACTCCTCACGTGAGCTCGCGCTCGACATCCCGTTCCACAATGCGATGCACACCGCCGACTTCCAGACCAACCCGAACGACAGCGTCCACGACAACGGCGTGAACTACAATCCCGATCAGATCCCAATCATTCTTCAAGACGCAATACCAGTTGGTCCTCAATCGGCAAAAGCCCCGGTCGTCAAGCTGCAACTGTGGGACGACCCGCTGATCGTCGCGGCGCGGATCCCCAAGGACAAGGTCGTGGCCACGAGTCTGCTCTCGCGCGGCGGCTTTGGCGAAGTGTACCGCGGCATGTACAACCACCAGCTGGTGGCGATCAAGACTTTGTTGCCGGAGACCCGCAAGGACCTGGTCGAGATCAATCTATTCCTGACCGAGATCAAGCTCATGGCGCTCTTCGAGCACGAGCGCATCGTCCAGTTCATCGGCGTGGCGTGGGACTCGTTGACCGATCTGTGCGTTGTGACCGAGTTCATGGAAGGAGGGGATTTGAGGGAAGTGCTCACGGGTTTCCAGCGGACAGGTCGCCCTCAGGGCTTCGACCAGGACAAGGTCAAGATCGCACTGCACATCGCCCACGCGTTGACCTATATGCACTCTTTGCAACCGAAAGTGCTGCACCGCGACCTCAAGTCCAAGAACATCCTGCTGGACACGCAGCTGAACGCCAAGCTGACGGACTTTGGCGTCTCTCGCGAACGAAGCGACTCGACTATGACTGCGGGTGTGGGCACCTCGCTCTGGATGGCGCCGGAGGTGATGCTCGGACGGCGCTACGACGAAAAGTCCGACATCTTCTCGTTTGGAGTTGTGCTCTCGGAACTGGACTCCCACGCACTTCCGTACTCGCAGGCGATGAGCGGATCCCGATCGAACCGTCCAGTACCGGACAGCGCGGTGCTCAAGCTGATCTCGTTGGGCCAGCTAAGCGTCGAGTTCTCGGAAGCCGCGCCGCCGGAGCTCGTCGTGATCACCAAGGCCTGCGTCGCGTACAACCCCGCGGACCGCCCGAGTGCCTCGGACGTGCTCTACATGCTACACAACGTGCTCCGCGAGCTGCACATGTCGGTGTCGTTCTAAGATTACTTTTCTTGAGACCTTTGTTATTATTTTCAGGCTACTTTGAAAGAAATTGTTGATTTTGGTTGGTAGTGAAAGGCTGAGCTGTTGCTGTTTTGGCCAGGGAGGTAGGTAGACTCTTGTACTGTTGTTCCATGATCAAAGAAAAACAATGTCCTGGTCACTTTGTGTGTGTCTGTGTAGGCCCATTAATAAGTCAACTGCTGCCAGAAAAAAATCGTCATCCAAAAGGATTTTGGTGTACAGTTCTCCTTCAGAATAGCGTCACAAAAAATCGTGTAGAAATATATCAAATATAGAAGGTTTTTGGACAGATACAGGTATTAAATGTAACAGGTAAAAAACTATACAGAAGTGATGGTCTTAGACGGCCGTGTGGTCCGGTTACAGTCCTAAAGCAGGCTGCTTTATGCTCTCAACGAGCTCATACACGTCGTCGTCGATAATCTTTGTGTGGCGCTATTGAAGTTGCACTCAGTAGTGATCGATCACGGCAACCACACGTCCTGTCGCGTGCGCACTGAAACAGGAGGAGAGAGAGTGAGTTGTGTACATGGATTGGACTCTGCGTATTCGATGCATGTTTGAGAAGTACATTCGAAAAGTCGAATATTCCAGATTACACAGTTGTGAAGGACAGGAGTATAGAGAACAAGAGTAATACTATTTGTAGAGACTTAACCACGAATACGTTTCTCCTTTTACCGACAACTGCGCAAGTGTGAGCAGTCGCCAGCAGCTTACCACTGTGGTGCTCGTCACCGTCTCCCATGCCTCTTGAGCCCATTGCATCGCTTGGAGGACGTCTACATGATACAAAGACTCTCCCTGTGTCTCTACATGTTCCTTTCCTCTTTTGCGACTCTATCAAGCAGCTCGTCAAACTGATCCACAATGTACCGAGTCTTTAACTGCTCCAGCTTGCTCTTGAACGACTAAATAATCCCCACAACTTGTGGCCGAAGGAAGGAGGTCGTGTTGGAGGGTAGCATGTGCATCGGGACGTTCAAGAGTGGCGCAGTGGCACGATGAGATGAAACATTGTCCAGCAGCAACAGGACATGGCGTCCCTCGCTTACATCCTCTCGTTAAAACGCTCAATCCAGCTCGTAAATAGCTCAGTATTCATCCAGCCCTTTGCAGCGTTAGCATGTTGAATACCGAGCTCATTCGCACTCTTGCCTCCGGAGCACCGCGGTTGCCGGGCCGTACCGACGAAGAGGAGCGGGGGCTTGGTTGAGTTGTCGACGCTGCTCGTCACCCCAATAGCGAGGCGTTTCTTGATTTTCTTTCGGCCGAAGATGATGTTCTTCGAGATGGTTTTGTTGGGAATCGAGCAGTAGAAATAGGCGGTTTCGTCCATATTGTAAATGTCCTTCTTGTTGTACCGACTTGCCACCGCTTGCAACACGCGACGTCCATCCTTATCTGCAGCAGTCTTGACCGAGTTAGCTTCACCATGCGTTCGCCTAGATTTGAGACCGTTCCGCTGTTGAAATCGATAGAGCCAGCCTTTTGAGAACATCAACTTGAAAGTGCAATAGCATTAGTTGAAGAGTTTGTATTCAATAGCATGCCGCGTATTTTCTCTGCTTTCTGTTGAATTGCTACTCCTGTGATGATGGGGAACCTCATCTCCTCGCGCTTGTTAATCCACACCACTAAGTGCGCTTCCAGCTGAGGCGAGTGCGCGCAGTGACTTGCCTTTCGCAGCGGGTTGAGCTCGGTGTCATCGTCTGTGCGCTTCAGCAGGCCGGTCGGTGACGTTCGGGCAAGCGGGCGTGGCAGCTTGAGCTCAGACGCCACTCATCCACTGAGCTCTTGGCGCGACATGTCCGGGTGCGATACATGGTGCTCACGGAGCGCTCTCTTGTGTTCAATGTTTAACTGAATGCGTATTGTCGCCGTCTTTATCATCGCGTGTCGTTCTGGTTGCTGGTTGTGCTATGTTTCGAGCTCTGGCAGGCCACGAGCGCGCAGCGCGCCAAATTTGAAAGTCTTTGGAGTAATGATTGAGTACAGTAAGTGCTTACGTAATTTCGATTTTGAGGAAATATCGATTTTGAAAGGGTATACACTCACTGCGGGTGACGATATTCTGAAGGAGAACTGTACCCATTATCAGTGATCAGCTCGCTGGTATGGTTGAAGCAACCAGTAATCACGGATTCAAAATGCAGAGGCCAAATGTGCAAAACTATAATGCCCCAAGAGCTATTTCTTCGGATTGTAGGTTGTTTTTAGGAACACCTTGAGAAAAATAGTTCCTCATTCGAAGTCAAACGAAAGGATGACAGTTTCCCCATTTACACCTCCGTTCATAGACGACATCCAGGACCAATGGATTCCCTGAGGGCATTTCAGAACTCACACTCAACATTAGCGATGACCTTGACATCAAAATTACCAGCGCGGGGCTGAGCTCTCCAACAGGAAGAAGGCAGAACTTGAGGAGTCGGGTGTTAAGTCAGCCAGACAGCACTCGTGAAGATCAAATGAAGAGCGAGGTTGCGGATTTTATTAATTGGTCGTCCGATCGTCTGTTCATGAGACAACCAGCTCCCTTCTGTTCACTTCGTCACGTCAGGTAAACTTCAATTTTCAAGAATTGAACTTGTGTCTGGTTCGTGACCTAAGCCAAAAATCGGCATCTATCCTAAAAATTAGGTAAATAACTCGTCATTTCCATTTCCATCAGTATCATCATCTGGTCGCCGATCGCAAAGAGAAAAACAAAATTATGGCAGAGATCCCTCCATCATCTCCATTCCCTTCCCTTCCCGTCCAGGCACGCAGGCGACCCCAATCAATAAGACTCACTCCGGCCAGCCTTCGCCCTTCATAATAAGACAAGCCTCCTTCTCATCGTCATGACCGCAGCGCTGCGTCTCTCCGCCGCCGTCTCGCTGCTGCTGCTGGTGTCTGTGGCGCAGGCGCGCACGGACATCCCGGCGCAGCTGCAGGAGCTCAAGCGTGCGCTCACGACGCCGCCCGCCGTGCCCACCAAACTCAACAGCGCGCTTTACGCCACGCTCACCGGCCGCAATCTGTCGTCACTCACGCCCGCGCTGCAGCGCGCGCTGCTCTGGGACGCTGGGTCTGTGCGCACAAGCAGTGCCAACTACGTGGACGTGTACGTGCTCTGCGGTCGCACGATGAACGACGTGTTCCTGGGCGTGAACGCGATTGACACGACCAACTGTCCACTCAAGACGTGCAAGGAGTTCTCGCTCAACTTTGCGCAGTCGAGCTGTGATATCAACACGCTCGCGACCAGTGCTCTGTGCGCAGTGGTGGACGACGAAGTGGAGGCGTTGAGTATCGCGGCAGCACCGAATGCGACCCCGTCGTGGTCCCAGGAAGGCGACATTGACGAGAGCTTTGAGCCGGTGATGACACAGCGAGCCGGGTCTTTAAGTACCGACGAGACGCTCTATTTGGTATCAGAGCGCGCGACCTTCGACGGCAGTAATACCAGGTGTCCCGTGACCGCGCGGTTCGTGGTCCCCTGCCGAAAAGTGACGAGAGCGGAGGTGACGCAGACTGCTGAGGAGAAGAAATGGTGCCACCCGACGTCGCAACTGGGCGTACAACTCTGGTACCAGAGCGAAGTAGCAAAATCAACCACTGGATCGGGTACCGACAACTCGGGCGGCTCGACCTCTGGTACTGGTACCAATGATACCAATGGCAGCAGCGGCAGTAGCAGCAACACCGCGTCGGTGATACTTGGTATCGCGCTGGGTATCGTGTTGGTGGCGTTTGGTATCATGCTCTTCCTGTATCTCAAGAAGTCCAAGCACGAGAAGACCCTGGAGCTCCCCGAGACAGCCACGGGCTACACGACTGCGGCTGTGGGTCCTCGCCACAACAATAATTTTAACAATAGCAGCACTGGTACAAACCTGTCGAGTCAGGCGAACTCTCAGAATGTCGAAGCGATGAACGACACTCTCCGCCAGAAATCCCAGATCCTCGCCGCGTTCTGTGACGACCAGGACCTGTTGATGAAGCGCGTCGCGTTCACGGGGCTCTACTTCAAGAAGGTGATCGCGAGCGGCGCAAACGGCGAGGTCTGGCGCGGCGAGTACGCTGGTCAGCAGGTCGCGATCAAGAAAGTAACAGCCGAGAAGAAGGAGGATATCAAGACCCTCGAGGATTTCACGATGGAGATCCGCCTTGCGTCGGGTCTGGAGCATCCTAACATTGTGCGCTTCATCGGGTTGTCCTGGCGTACACTGCCGGATCTCTGTATGGTCTCGGAGTACATGGCGGTGGGCGATCTGTCGCACTTCCTGGCGTCGAACGAGGGCAAGAACATCACGTGGGGCGAAGAGAAAGTTGGACTCGCAGCGGACATCGCGAACGCGCTCGTGTACCTGCACTCGCTGCTGCCGATGGTGATCCACCGCGATCTCAAGTCGCTCAACGTGCTGCTGACCGAGGAGCTCCAGGCGAAGCTGAGCGACTTTGGACTCAGTCGAGAAAGATCGATCGAACAGACGATGACTGCGGGGATCGGCACGATGCTCTGGACCGCGCCAGAGGTGCTGCGAGGCGAACGGTACTCGGAAAAGGCCGACATCTACTCGTTTGGTATCGTGCTTTCCGAGCTGGACACGTGTCTTACACCGTACGCGTTGAACGATGAAGTCGCGGGAGTCAAGTCCAAGAGCATGCACCTGCTGCCGCTCATCTCGAACGGCCAGATCTCGCCCAAGTTCAGTCTCGAGTGCCCGCAGCCGATCATCGAGCTTGCACGCGCGTGTCTGGACCAGGACCCAACCAAGCGACCACCGGCGATGCAGATCGTGTACACGCTCCGCTCCAAGATCCGTCCGGTACTTTAGAACTCGCACACAAAATGTGTGGAAAATGTGGTGGGAGTGCAGTAAAAGACAATGGTTGGACACCGTGAAACTTGTAGTAATTCACGTGGTGAGAAAGAAAGTAAGGTGCAATTGGTTTCTCAACTTAAATACCGACAATTCTCGCTCAACCAACTTTGAAAAATGGTTGGTTGAAATTCCAGATTGCCGGGATACTGCGTCTTAACGTGCCTCCTGATTGTTTGGTATTCTCCATGGTTGGTGGTTGCGAATCAGTTGGTGTCCAGCTTCATCAAGTCCGCTCAAGTCGAGACCAGGTATCATTCGTTAATTAATTAGAGCTTCATCGGTCGATCCTGAACCTTTGACTGTTGGATTTTCACTACCGCCCAACGATTTCTTGTTCTTCACGATAGACAATGAGACTTTGTCATGTGCTCGCCAAGACACGTGATCCACATAAATATCTAGTGCCTTGTTTCATAAATTAAAAGTTGACTGAATGGGCTATATACTGTAGTATCAATAATTGGATAAACTAGTTGGTCGGGAGGCGGAGATTGTGGTGTCACAGATAGTCCTTCGAATCGGGATCCAGCAACGCCGTGATGTCGATCGACGAGTTGGTCGTCGCCCCGCGCTGACCGCCTCCATTGCCACTCGAGCCCGTCCTGCGGATCAGGAAGAACCCGATGACCGCGATCACAAAGAGCGAGCCCAGTACGATCGGCAGCAACAGCACCATCTTGAACGACGACCCCGTCGATGGATGCTGGGACTCTGGAGCCTGAGTTGAATCGGCCGAACTACTGGACGAGCTGGTTGAATTGGTTGAGTTGGACGAGGCGGACGTACGCGGCGGCTGGCTCTGCGACTGCAGTGCGAGTGCGCTCTTGAGCCACGTGTCCACCCAGGCGCTGGGCTTGGGCTCCTTCATGCTGGCAAGCCGCGCTCCTGATATACTTGAGCTGTTCATCCGCAGACACGGGATCACGAGCGAGTCGAACCGCGTCGCAGAACACGAAGCGTATTCTTGCTGGGAGGTGTGGATGCTGAACAACCTGGACTGTTGTGTCTTGTTGGTTCCTGTCTCTTGAGTACCCTGGCACTGATACTTGGAGATGCTGGGCACCGGGATCGCTTCGGGGTCTGCCCCTGTAGCCCAGAGTAATGAGGATTGAGTGTCGAACTCCTGGTTGCCATGATCTAATTCGGCGTCAGCTGCAACAGCGCATTTCACCAACAGCTCCACCGTATCCCCACACTTGCAGTCGAACGCCTTGTACGCCGTCGTGTTGTTCGGCTGCGTGCAGTTTGTCCACGTGCACTGCCATTCCTTTGACACCGCCGCTGTTACCGTCGCGACCTCCTGTTTCGTGAGCATAATCTCGGCCATCGAGCGACCCTGCGTCGTCCAGATCTGCACAAACCTGCCAGCTTTCGCGTCGAGCACGAACCCGGAATCCCAGACGAGCGCGCGCTGCAGCAGCCCCGGAAGCAGCTCAAACGCCATTGATATTGATGATGATGAAGTAGTAGCATTCGTGCTCACATTGAGGAGCCGCTTCGTGATTGCATCTGGTAGGTTCTCTGCCAAGGAGCTGTTCATGGGCTCCGCAACGTCGCCTCGGGCATAGCGCTGGTAGAACTGCCGCGCGAGATCGGAGCTGCTCGCGCCGTCGAACACGAAACTCTCGTTCAGCAGACTCGGCAGCAGTACGATGCTCGCATTGGCACCTGCATCTCCAGTACCACCAGTAGCTACGGTCTTCGCTGAGCTCTTCACAATGACGCTACAAAGCAGTAGCATGAATAGCTTGGAGCTCTGGTACCAGCCGCCCATTGCTCCGTAGTGGCCCCTTTCTTAGCCTCTTGTGAGTGTGGGAACTGAGGAGAATGGCGAAATGATCTCTTGGGATCAGCCAGAGCACGCCTCGAATGATGGGGGACAGACAGACAGACAGACGGGTGGGCGGAAAAGGCTGAGTTTTGGATAACTTTGAAGTGACTTCCAGGAGCTGAAGTGGCACTCATTGGCAAAAAAGAGACTCGCGACAGGATACGAAATGGGCCCGGCAAGGCGTCTGGTCAATGGTTGACGCTGGCTGCGAGCCACACAAAATCGCCATTAGGAAAGATTCTCGCGGCCTTTCCTAATGATTTTTTGGTGGCTCCTCAATAAGAATAATCGCACGCATAATATTATTATTTGAGCTCCACTTGCGAAAGTTGACGGGATGACCTTTTCTCCAGAGAAGACAATTCAGTTGCAATGAGTGAACACACACGCACAATAAAGTGAAGCTGTCTGAAGACACAATGGCGTTATTACCCTTGCCAGGATTACTTTTGTTAGGTGCGGGCTTTGATGGTTTCACTTGCGAAGGTTGGCTGCACTGCTAGTATCGTCTGGTTGTGCGCGAATAAGTAGTGACAACCAACAAGCGAATAAGATTGAAGCCACACACGATTGTGTTAGGCTTTGGTGCGAAGACAGAGCCTGTCGAGATGAACCGAATGCATTGAGCCATGAGTCTCAAACGCGCGGGACGACAGCTGTTGGATCAACCCATTTAGGAAAACTGGGAATGCTGCTTTCCCTTCTCTTGCTGGTTTGATGAGCAAGAGCTTGTTCTTGCGTTTGTTTGTTGGATACTCAATATTCAGCAGCACCTGCAGTTTGTATGGTCTATGAAAAATATCAGGTCTTGCGAGCGAGGCTTCCACACATTTTCCGCCGATGAAAAGGAATCAACTGGTCGACTTTGCTCTCAATCAGAACACCTCAAGCAGACAACAGGACGCACAAGAATCATTGAAAAGAACCACATGCTAGAGGTACCACACACCAAGAAGATCACAGATTTGCCCTATTACTGTTCAACATGCACATGCCAAATTCACTATGATTCAAAATCTGAAAACCACTGATTTGCGCAGGAATCAAGTCAACAAAATGCTGTGTGTCTATAAACACTGTTCAGACTCGGTCAATAGATGAACTTCCCGTGTTACTTCACACTCTTGGTCACAATCGAAAGAAAAAATCGATGTAAGACGGTAGACACAGACTCTGTCGCTCCAATATTCTACCAAATCAGCGAAAATCATTATCCGCACACTCGGCTCTCGTTTCTCCATAAGAGACTAAACTCTTTCTCACGTAAAAGAGGGTCCCAAATCACATGTGAACCTCGTGTGGCCTTTGAGGGCGATCCTTTGGCGAAGAGCTCCGTCCGTTGATTGTACTCCAGCTCGTTCAGTCCGCAATTCGAGCGCCAGTACTCGATGCGAGAACCCTTAACTCAACCCCAAAGGTCATCCACATTTCAAGGCATGAAGGTGACCATGAAGCTCGGTCTCCTATTCTCCATGACCCTGGTGGTGGCTACCCCAGGCCTTGCGAACACGGACATCCCGGGCCAGCTCAAGGGCCTCGCCGTCGTCGCGCCCGCATCTCTGCCAACGACCCTCGCACCGTTGCTCAAGGACCAACTCGGCGACCGCAAGCTCTCGTCGCTCTCGCCAGCACTCCAACGCGCTTTACTCTGGGAGGCCGGTCAGGTGACCACCTCCGATATGAATCGCTACGTGGACGTGTACGTGCTGTGCGGTCATACGATGAACAACGTGTTCCTGAGTGTCGACGCCGTTGCAACCGCGAGCACAAGCTGTCCGGTGAAGCACTGCAAGGAGTTCTCGTTCAACATCGCGGAGTCCACATGCGCTCCCGCGGCGCTCGAGCAGAGGACGCTCTGCGCTGTGATCGCCGACGATCAACCTGGTGGCACCGGCTCGAGGGCCTCAGCCACGATGACTGCGTACAAGGGCCAGCTCTGGTCCCAGGAAGGCTCGATCGACGAAGCATTTGCTCCACAGATGTACCAGAACACGTTCACGTCGACGAATGGCAACAGCGCGCTCTATGTGATCTCTCAGAGTGGGGACTTCAGAGGCACCAAGGATAGTTGCGGCGTCACACCGAGCTTCGTGATCCCGTGCCGCAAGGTCGCAAGAGCGGAGGTGACGGAGACCGGTGAAGAGAGGAAATGGTGCCGTCCACGGTCGCAGCTGGGCGTGAAGCTTTGGTACGCGAGCGAGACTTCTGCGGCTTCGTCGAGTGGTGGTAGCACGGATACCAGCAAAAATACAAACTCGGTTGACTCCGGTACCGGAACGACCACGACTACTACTGACAAGAGCGATAACAGCGGCAGTAGCAGTACGATCACGATCGTGCTGGGCATCGCACTCGGAGTCGCGGTTGTGCTTTGTGGTATCCTGTTCGCTATGGTGCAGAAGAAGAAGAACCAGAGCAAGAACGGCAACCTCCCACCGACTCCAGGGTACGTGAACGCGGACAGCCAGCACGGCATCAGCAACAATGGTGGCGTGGGCTCCACAGCGGCGACCTCAAGAGAGTCGAATGCAAACAATAACAGCTCGGCAGCGTTCCGCACGAGTATGTACAACTCAGTCAACGTCGAAGCCGTGAACGAGAAAATTAAGGCGCAGTCCACGGTGCTCGCGACGTTCTGCAACGACCAGGAGCTCATGATGAAGCGCATCGCGTACACGGGGCTCCAGTTCGGGAACCTCATGGCGAGCGGCGCGAACGGCGAGGTCTGGAAGGGCGAGTACCAGGGCAAAGTCGTGGCGATCAAGAAGGTGCTCGCCGACAAGAAGGACGACATCAAGACGCTTGAGACCTTCTCGCAGGAGATCCGTCTCGCCTCCGGTTTGGAGCACCCGAACATCGTGCGCTTTGTCGGCCTCTCGTGGCGCACGCTGCCGGATCTCTATCATCTCCGAGTTCATGGCCGTCGGGGACCTCGCGTACTTTCTCTCGACTGAGGAAGGTAAGGCCATGACCTGGGGCCACGAGAAGATCGCGCTTGCGTTCGACATTGCGAACGCGCTCGTGTACCTGTACTCGCTCGTGCCCGTGATCATCCATCGGGACCTCAAGTCGCTCAACATCCTGCTGACCGATGACCTCCAGGCGAAGCTGAGCGACTTTGGCCTCAGTCGCAAGCAGTCTTTCGAGAATACCATGACCTCCGGAGTGGGAACTGTACTCTGGACCGCTCCGGAGGTCCTCCGAGGCGAGCAGTACTCGGAGAAGGCCGACATATACTCGTTTGGCGTCGTACTCTCGGAACTCGACATCTGTCTCTCACCATATGCTTTGAACCCGGAGGTCGCGGGAGTCCAATCCAAGAGCATGCACTTACTACCGCTGATCTCGAAAGGACATATTTCACCAAAGTTCTCGCCTAACTGCCCCTCGCCAATCCTGGAGCTCGCGCAGGCGTGTCTGGACCAGGACCCGGCCAAACGACCACCAGCGATGCAGGTCGTGTACATGCTGCGCTCCAAGATCCGTCCACTTTTGTGATAGGACGAAGAGTAAAAGCAGCAAATGTCGTGACAACAATATTGTCTTTTTACGAAATTTAAATGCCGGTTACTTGTCTTTACAGATGTCCTTTGGTACTCAAGGTCTCAGAATCATAGAACAATCACTACAAATATACCCCGGTGTACTCTAAAGAAGAAGCGATCTTCGTGTAGAGAGAGGGCCTTTCTTTGGGCATAATAGTACGGTTGTTCATGACGGCGAGAACAGCGGGGTGGAGTTCGCAACCACAACTGCCGTGTAAAAAAACATTTCCCAGTCGATTTTCTGAAAGGCATATCAAATAAATATCAGACGCTCTCACGACAACCACACATTGTCAAGACTGAAATCAGTCAAGTAAGAAAACGAAGAAGGGAGTGCGAAGCAATATTGTGAATGGTGGGTGCATCAAAGTGATTTTTGTGCACAACATTGTTCGTTGGGGGCCACAAAACCCAAGTTCTTTTGTGTTGGAGTGATCCTGATTCTTGATCCCACTTGGTCATCACTCATTCCCCATTCCATTCCCCAACTTGTTCACTAAAGTGCGTGAGTACCAAAGCGTCAAATTGATTGCCGAGTCCAAGCTCAAGTAGCTCTTCATCTCCGGTCACAATGCGCGGCTCAAGAGGCTTCTTCTTTGCCATCCCCCTGGCTGTCTCCACTACGTCAGGAGTCTTTTCCACCTCCACGTTCGACGGCACGAGCTCAGACCTCACTCAGCAGTTCTACAAGCACAGCCAGGCGAGCGACTCGGCTGACCGCCTCCCATTCACGCACGCAGACATCCCAGAGCCAGTCCAGAAGCGACTGAGCCCCTACAGTCTCAAGTTTGAGTCCCTGGATGGGTTCCTCCAGCGCGTGCTCATCTGGGACATGGGCTACGTGCTCGGACCCGTCTCACAGCTCGTCAAGGTATACACCAAGTCGGGCAAGTCCATGGTGGACTTGGCGGTCCCAGTGGCCGAGTTCACACTTGCTGGCTGTACTTTCGAGAGCTGCGTGGACTCCTTTGAACAGACGTCATTATGCTCCAATTTCTGCCAAGGTACCCAGATGCTCACGATCGCAAACTGCGTGAGCGAGGACTTTGCCGGCGAGGACCAACATCTGTCCATGTGGGCCACCGGCGACAACAACAGCGACATCCCCGAGCCGAACTTCATCCGCCACGAGCCCAGTGTACATCGTACTCTCGATCCACATGACGGCACACAACAAGCAACCCCACTGGGGGAGAATGCTCTATGGACGACTCAACGAGCAGCTACGCGGCGGCGATGGTGATTCCCTGTGGTACGTACAAGACACCCGAGAGTATGGATAATGAAAACTGGGTCGAGCCGATGGAAAGTGAGCTCGTGAACGACTGGCTCGCGTCATTCGTGAGCACAGCAAACCCTGAGGATCTTGTCGATGGCAGCGGAGCGACCAACTCGAATGATACCAAGTAACCAGGGTCAACGTCGTCAGCTGCGGGTGGTACTCAACGAGGCGAAATGGTTGGGATCGATATCAGCACTTTGATGACGTTGACAATGATGATGGTCCTGGGCTATTAGAATTGGCTACTGTATGTAGTCCTCGCTGGGATATGACGAAAAGCCAAGGTCCTCGAGTACTCGAAAATCGAGGATAATAAGGTAGCTTAGCTGGATGTCGGTGCATGCTATGGCAGCCAACCTTCAATTGAAAAATGGTGCTTCCAAATAATTTCATTTTGCCAAAATATTTACAAGACTCTATTCTGCTCACACTAACTTTCCTCCGTTCATCATACGATGACTCGGTGTTCAATCTCTCTCTCTCTCTCTCTCTCTCTCTCTCTTGACTCTTGGCTCTTGTCTACTGCTGCAGTACCTGAACGATGTCACTCACTCGTGGTCGGGCACTCGGGTTCGCATCCCCACACCGTGCGACAATGTCCTTGATCGCCTGTGAGCAATTCGACGTCACGCCGACTGGTTTATCTTCTTGTTTCTGCTCCTCGACTTCACTCTGCTGTTGCCTCTGGACCTGCTGCTCCGATGCTTGAGAGGACTCGCTAAAGACGATGAGCTCTGAGAAGAGTACTCCGAGCGCATAAATATCGCTTTCTAGGCTGGACGGAGCGCCTTGGAGCACCTCCGGAGCTCTCCAGTAGTCGTGCTGAACTAAAGCATCAACAGGCTCACTTTCAGTACAAATAGCTCCGATTCCAATCAGCTTTGGCTCGAAATGACTCGAGAGCAGCACGTTTCGGGATCGGAGATTGCCGTGGGTAACCGGCTCCTGGCGGGCATGCAGATACTTCAGAGCACTCGCGACACCGGTCATGATGCCCTGGATCTGGTCCCACGTCAACTTTGGTTCTGCATCAGCATCCTGGCTTTGCTGAACTAGCAGATCGTGTAAGTTGCCCTTGCGCGCGTACTCGGTGATGATGCAGAGACTGTCGGGCGAGTCCCACGCAACGCCGTAGAACCGGATAATGTTGCGGTGACGCAGCGACGCGAGCAGCTCAATCTCGACGCTGAACTCAGGCGTGTGATGGGATATGGTGGTGGTCGTAGTACTCTGACCTGGTTCAGTTTGATCCTGAGACTGAGCCTTTGCAGCGATGATCTTCTTGACCGTGACGCGCGCGCCGTGGTACTTGGCCGCCCAGATCTCCGAGTTCGCCCCCGTGGCGATCTGCTTCTTGAGCACCAGCTGGTCCATGCGCAGGCGTTTGCCTGCCACCGCCCTGTGCGATACAAACGCGTTGTTCCACTCGCTGCTGGTGCTACTCGGCGCCAATTCGAGGTCGGACTCGAGGATCGCGTGCACCGGGGTGAGCGGCACCGCGTCGCTCACTGCCAGCACCTCGTCGCTCGAGCTGTCGAGGAACGCCTGCGGGTCGGCGCTCGTCATCTTGGCTTCCGCCTTCCGCTGCCGTCGCTTCTTGAAGCGTGACTGACCCTTGCAGCACATCACGATGAGCAGCACGAGTCCAACGATGATGCCGATCACGATGAGCACCATGTAGGTCATGCTGAGGCCTGGTTTGTCGGCTTGCGCGTGCTCGAGCCAGACGGTCACGAGTTTACCCGGCGCTGGTTCGCCCCATACGGTGGTTAATCCGCTACTGCTCACGTCTGCGTATCGTGCGCAGGGGATGATCATGGACGGTGATCGAACGGAACAGTCGTCTGACGAGGAGCTCTCTTCGCTCAACACTCTCGAGTGGATCGCGTTGACCGAATACGTCTGGTTCAAAGCGGAGTCTTCCCATGTGTGCTGTGTGATACTGAGCTCTGGGATCGCCCTGTGGTTGCCGCCCGTTGCCCAGAACGACATTGACAGGTCGCTACCACTCCCTTGTTTCGAGGCGCCTGCTACTTCCTCTGAGGCGCATTTGAGCACGGGCGTGAGCTTGTCACCGTTGCAATTCGCGCCTGATCGATATGTTGTTGACGACGAGCAGTTGGACGTAGCGCAGCCAGCAACTTCCGTTAACTCTTGATAGGAGACCGCAATGTCGGCCATGCTCGTGCCGTTCACAGTGTAGATCTTGACGAGCTTCTTCGCGGCATCGTCGAGCACGTAGCCGCTGTCCCAGATCAGCGCGCGCTGCAACAGCGAGTGCAGGTTCTTGAACTTGAGCTTGTACGCCGCGAGCCGGTCCTGGATCGTTTTCGGCAAGTTGTTGTGTGCGATGTCGAGTTTGTGCAGCGAGTCGCCGGCCTGGTACCGCTGGTAGAACTGCTGCGCCAGGTCGGCGCTCGTGCCATTGAACATGAACATGGACTCAGCCGGGATGATAATCTTCGCCGTCGGGTCTGTCGCGTTGAGCGCGCGGCGCAGCTGGCGCGGACGACTACGAGAGCGCTTGAAGTGCATCGTCATTGGGAACCGAGGAGCTGCAGACGCACGGGAGGATCTTGTGCTTGGGGGTAGCCTCTCGTGAGCTGAGTACTGAGCTGTGAGCCTGAGCGGGTTCTGAATGCCGAATGAATGAAACTGCGGAGTGGAGGAGTGTTCCGTGAGACTTGTTGCAACGCTGGAGACAACGAAGCGAAGCCAAGAAGAGCTCAACGCCCACAAAGCCCAAGTTGCCAGACGGTGATGGTGTTCAGCTGGCCAATGTGCGCATCGACAGGACGCATGTCGCAGGCGCATCTCCCTTGTGCAGCACCACCAGCGTCTGGTGGGGACCGGTTAAAGTTGATACTTTCAAATGAGCAGATCACAAAACAGGAGGATTCAGTATCAATTTAGAGCACTTGGCGGTTACAATTTAGCTACAAGGGAAACTTTAGCGGGAGCAGATGGACTCGTCTACGTCCATCCACGATAAATGTTCAGGGTACGAAAGCGAGAAAAGCTAGAGGGAGTGGATTTGACCTTCTAGGATCAAAAATATTTACTGAAGAGGTTTATTACAAAAAATAAAGCAGCTAAATTGTAGTTATCAGTATATATAGAGTTTTTGTTTTTACAAAGGTATCTGAAGAAGCAATGATTTTCCAAGCCAAAATGAGCTTTTCGCTGCCCTAAGTGGGACCTTTTTGTATCGGATTCGTTTTGGAACTGGAGTTTTTAACGGAAGAGGTTCCGCACATTCCCGAGGCAACAACAGTAGGAAAATCATCCCAAGTCTGAAGAAGAAGGAAGATCTCACTCACAGTGTGGCTTCTGTTCTGTTTCTTTGTTTGTGTGTGTTTGTTTGTGCTGTTCCCTGCCCCATCCCCTGTTAAATTGTGCGTGAGGCGTCGACGCGGTGCCGTCGCTGACGCAGGCAGCGTCTTGGCGCGGATTGGTCCGAGGTCACATCGAAAGCTTGACAATCTTAAAGCGCTGCTGGATTCTTTGAGGGCGGACTGCATAACTGCTGTTCTGTCCAGCTATCGGTACATGAATGGCCCCTGAACCTCTTTCATCTTGAGACGCTGGGCTGTTAGAGAGACACCTGCCCCAATGTGCCAGACACCTGGCTCCAGCTGGCCCCTTCAAAACTCAAATTGCGGCCAGATGGCTACTGTACCTGGTTGGATTGGCTTAGCTTGAGCTTCGCAATGTTTACTGTCCACACACGCTTGGTGTAAACGCGATCTATAGGTAGTCGTGTGGCTCTTGAAAGATGAGGAGTGAGTGTATCTATTTTCTACAATGGCTGAAAGGTAGAGACACTGGAACAAACCAAGCCAGCGAGCGTGGTCGAGCGACCACCTGACTGGTTCTGCCTGCGTCACTGCTTGCTTGGACGGACATGTATTGCGTATGTCCGTCTCTTTGGCCGGTATGTACTCTCTCTGCTGTCTGCGATCCTGTAAGCAAGCCACTTTGGATGATTACAATAGAGAAGAAACACCATGCAATTGCCAGCCTTCAATGAATAACGGGATAGAGAATGCAATTGGCTCATTTCGTCTCAGAGAGAGCCAACTGAACGAACGCCTTTGGCGAAATGGATGGATACACATTCTCTCTGAGGTGATCACTCGTCCATCCGCGTCCCTATTCTAAACCCTGTTGCCTCAACACCACATCTCGCAATTTCCTCTTCTCTACCACCACACTGTCATGGAATATATCGATCGTATCACTGGGTAATCTTGGCCTTCACCAAAGGTTATTGCCTCTCTCTACTTGCCTCCAGGATACTTGCTACGGTGGACTGACTGAGCGAGCTCTCTTCTTCGCTCATACACTTCATATCATCTCATCTCATTCTCTCCCTAGGTATACCGGTCCTGCAGCGAGTCTCCTACTGCGCTAGGGTCTTGTCATAACTCTCGAGGAGTTGGGTCAGCGTCGCGGCGTTCACGCGCTGCAGAGGGTCGTTGCACAAGCACATGGCCGCTATCTCTCGGATCCGCACGGGGCACGTCTGTGAGAACGCCGGCCGGAGCTTGCCCGACGCAACCAGGTTCAGCACCTGGAACGGCCGCAATTGCTGCTGCTGTTTATCCTCAGCGTACGGGAGAGCCCCGTTCGTGTCGATCTCCGAGATCAGCACCCCGAATGCGTAGATGTCGGACTTTTCCGAGTACCTCCGGCCGCTCAGCACCTCAGGCGCGGTCCAGAACGCGTTCCCATCTCCCGCAGCGACGAGCTCGGGGCTGATGCTGAGGTAGTCGTGCTTGGCGCCAATGTTGACTAGTTTCGGCTCGAAAGTGTGCGAGACCCCGACGTTCTTGGCGCGAACATCTCGGTGGAGAATGGCAGTAGGACCAGTTGGGCTGCTGTTAGTATTAGCAGATGATGAGGAGGACGATGGTGCCTTGCGAGAGTGTAGGTACTCAAGGGCATTCGCGACCCCGATCGCGAACCGGAGCTTGCGACGGGTCCACGTCGGATACTGAGCCGCCTGCAGGTGGTCTCTAAGGTTGCCCTCGGGCAAGTACTCGGTAATGAGGCAGAGCGACTCGATCGCCATCGAGTCCCACGCGACGGCGAGGAACCTCACGATGTTCGGGTGCTCCAGCAATGCCGTGAGCTGGATCTCGTCCACCAGGCGCCGCAGGTCTTCGTATCGGCAGTTGGCGTCATTCTTTGGCGAAGCGGACTTCATTTTATTTACTGTTTTTGCCGCCGAGTGATGGTGCTGGAGCACCTTGACCGCGATCTCCTCGCCTTCGTACTGGCAGAGCCAGGTCTTGCTCGCGGATCCCGACGGCGACGACCGGGACGACAGCATGCGCTCGAACGCGATCTTCTGGTACGCGAGCCGGTGAGACGACACGTTCGGGTCCGCGTGCAGCATCCGGTAGAGCTGCGTCGCCTGCGCGTCCGTGATGCTCTGGCTCTGGTTTTTGTACTTGCTGTTGTGGAACGAATCCAGCAGCCCGCTTGACGTAGAAGACGCCACGAATGCCGGCGTGCCGCCGCGGCCACTATTGTGAAGGGACTCGGTGACTCCGACGCCTGTTCCTCCAGTGGTGGAATCGAATCGCAGGGACGTCATGAGGCTCTCGGAGATCCTCAGCGCACTCTCAAAGTCGCTCAGGTCCTCGTCTCGTTCGTCTCCACGCTGCAACTGGCGGTTTGTCTCCGTCTCGTCCTGCAGATAGAACTCTCGAGAGGCGGGCGAGAGCAGCAGGGCGTTCGGGTCCATGATGGGCAGCAGCGCCGACTCGCTGCGCTTGAGTTTCTTCTTCTTGTTCCGATACGTGCGCAAAATGAGCCACGCTATTAATGCGACTACGAGCAGTGCACCGATGAGAATCGGAATGAGATAGAGCAGGTTGAAGCCTTTGTGATGGTGCCCATTGTCATAACTCTGGAGCCAGAGTGCGTCATTGTTGTATTTCTGCTGCGGATGTACGTTGAAGAGCCTCCACCACTCGTTCTCTCTGGAGGTCTCATGCGCGCGGATCGCCGGCGCCGCCAGTGCCAGTGCCAGTGCCAGTGCCACGTGCAGCGCTCGCATGATGTAGCAGCGAGCGGTGAAGCGGCAGCTTTGAAAGTCTGCTGCTTGAAGCACCGCACCAAAGGCAGAGAGAGAGAGATGTGTATGAATGGATGAATGAATGCACGAAACCCATTGTGTGCCATCATCGTCACGATGGTTGTACCCACTGCAAATAATTGGACGCGCGAGGGAGGTACGCTGTGCTCGGAGCATATTTGTTACCGGTTATCGAATTATGTAGGTTTTGTTTGTATGAAAGTGAATACATTTGTGTTTACGAACCCATGAACCATGAACAGGTTATAATGTATCAGAGGTGACGCTGGAAAAAATCGAACCTCCCAAATCACAATCACATTTTGTATCAGTTGGCCACAAAAACCAACCCCACCGGAAATTTGTTTCTCGTGACTTCTTTTTTTCATGATATAATAACGAACGCATGGCTCAGCAGCCACCAATTATAATTATAAGGAGGAGCCACCGCCCAAATGAAGCGAGCCAACCGCCTTCCTCGTTCGTTCATTGGTGGCTGACTCGAAATCGAAACGGACCACCTCAAGCTCCCATTTGAGAAACGGCCGACGCACAAGTTGATATGGCTACGCGATCTGCATGAAGGTCTTAGTATTTTGATACTTCAAGCCTAGAACGCCGAGTACTGGGCAGGAACGAACTGCTTGGAGTCTGAATTCCTGCAGTCAGTCGTGAACTCGCGAGGCTCAACGCGGAAGTCCCAGCTGGAGGTCTTCCTTGATGAGATGAGTGGCTTTGGCTTGCTCAGAAGACCAGTTGGAATCACAAAGTTGCCATTAAAGGCGACCTCTCAAGAGCTCGCGAAGAAGCCTCCAAGCTTGTCAAGAGCCCTTGAGGAGCCTCCCAAGGTACGCCACTATGCAATGATATTGATGAGTGCGACAATATTTATGCATACGACAGACACATCATGTTTCATTTTTCATATTAAAAAAGAGCCGCCAGCCACTAACTCTTTCTGTTCTTTGTTTAAAGGTGTGACAAGCGACTACGCCAGGAGAAAAATACACACGGCACATAACTTGGGCTGGGACTCGGAATGATGCAGACGCAGTGACAAGCTTCCGGGCTCGCAGTGTTCGCGTTGACCTCACAAAGTGCTTACATGTACGCCCGCAACTCAGCGAGGATCTCTTCGGCGTTGTCGAAGGCTCGGAGCACCTTTTGCAGCTGGTAGAGCACCTCGGCGGCCGTGGGGCGGTCCCTCGCGTCGAACGCGACGCAGGACTTGCACAGGCGCTCCATCTCCGTGGCGGTCGCGAGGTCCAACGGCGCGTCCTCGTCGTTCGTCGGCTTGGAGAACTGCACGCGGATCTTGCCGCTCGAGACCATCTGGATGATCGCCGTGTCCGGCACTTTGCGTCCCGTGCTCGACACTTTGGCGTGCGCGTACGGCATCATGTGCGTGTCCAGCTCGCTTAGCACGACGCCGAACGAGAACACGTCTGCCTTTTCGTCGTACTTCTCGCCCACCATGACCTCCGGCGCCATCCAGAGTAGTGTCCCCACCCCCGCGGTTAGCGTGCGGTCCGATTGCTCGCGGGAGACGCCAAAGTCCATCACTTTGGCGTACATGCGCTCGTCCAGCAGGATGTTCTTGGACTTGAGGTCCCGGTGCAGGATGATCTGCTCTAGTGAGTGTAGGTACGTGATCGCGTGCGCGACGTGGAGCGCGATAATCACCTTGTCGCGGTCGAACCCCTTCGGACGCTTCTCCTCGCCCTCGAATCGGTGCAGTAACCCACGCAAGTCCCCGCCGACCATGTACTCTGAGACCACACACAGATCCGCGAGCGAGTCCCAGCCGACGCCGACAAATTTGACAATGCGCACGTGCTCCAGGGTCGCCATGAGTTTGGCTTCGCTCAAGAACTTCTCGATCTCCCGCAGGTCCTTGCGAATGTCTGGAAGCAGCCGCTTGAGCGCGACCTGTTTGTTGTGATACGAGCCGCGGTACACCTCCGCGTACCCGCCTCTGCTGATGAGCGAGTCGATGATGAGTTTGTCGAGCGGGATGCGCGCCGCGACGATCACCGGGTCGTCCCACATGCCCGTGGAGAATAGGAGCTGCTGCCCCAGCTGACTGTGCGTGGCGTCGGGTTCGAGGACCCCTGGCTACCACCTTTGAACGAGCCATTGCCTACGGCACTGCGGTGCTGCGAGTTGCTTTCAAATGCGTTGACCGAGCCGCCATTACCACCACCTTCGTCTCCACGGCCAGCGTTGCTGCTGTGCGTGTGGTGGTGCCGGTTCTGCGAGTCCGAGTCAAAGATACTCGGTATGGGCGGCGCTCCCTCTCGCTCGCCACTGTTGCCGCTCATGCCGCCGCCCCCAGAGGCCGTGGTCTGCGGCGGCGAGTCGCGCAGGAAGCTGATGTAGTCCACAAGCGACTTGGAGAGCGCGCGCTCCTTGCGCCAGAGCACGACGCCGATCATGATGAGGATGATCGCAACCACGCCGATGCCGACGCCCACGACCACGGCCACGGGGAACTTGGACGAGCCTTCGGTGCTGTCTGCAATGTGAAGAGGAACTACGGTAATCGTTAGTAGGTTCACGAGCCCAGTCCACAAGCGTCTACAAAAATACAACCAGTATATGCAGTGCAATGACACTGGTTTCCTTACCATGCGAGTTGATATCGCCGTTACCATCGTCCACGGCACTGGAAGAAGCATTCGACGCAGTAGTCGTCAGCAACCGGAGATCCAACACCAGTGTGCGAGGGTCGACCAGGCCGCGCAAGTGGGCACCGTGGTGCGGGATCTAGGAAGCAACATGCGAAACATTGGCTCAGCTCAGCACAGCATGGTTTAGCTTCCCTCTGACAGGTGGATCCCAACTAGCCGCGCATACTTACAATGTTCGCTAGCATTTCGTCAGCGCTCCTCTGTATTATGTGAGCTAGTCGTAAGCGAATGAGTGAGTGATGAGTATTACTGCGTGTTTGCTGCTTGGACACGGAGCTTTTCGATTATGAAGGAGCGAGTGAGGGAGACAAGCGGCGTCCGTTCACTTGTTCACTGCGCGACGCTTTCTCCATTTCCTCCCCTGTCGCCGACCGATGAAACTGCATCAGATGTCCCGCAAGATAGATTTGCTGGAAGAAGTGAAGAAGCACATTAGTCAAGGACGAGAGGCGGTGCCCAACTTCCAGCTTTTCCAGAACGTGTTCTGGAAATGTGATTGATCTATATATGATGAACTGCTGAGATGTTGTTGGATCAAAGCTACTTGCGGGCACTGACCGATGGAGCAGATTCAAGTTGTGTTCATTCCATGTGTGGATAATCCTTCGGAATCGCCCAACTCCACAATATGAGGAGACTCGACTGGAACCATCTGCAGCAAACAGTATTCGTACTTATTCGAGTTATCCATGTACTTTAGATTCACCAGACCCAAAATAGTGTCGCATACAGAATTCGGACCCTTTTGGGGATTTTAACTGTAAATTGAATGAATTATATCGTTAATATCATTGTTACGAACATTTCAAACAAATCTTGGCAGTCCCATAGTTTATCCAAGTCATCTGCCAAGATTTCAGAAATTTGAAGCCGTTGACGCCTTCAAGTTTTCGGCAAAAGCCGAAAAATCCGAAACGCCGAAGATCCCAACGAAGAGCGTCCGTTTCGTATTGAAAACGTCGACCGCTTATCCGACGGTCAATCGACTTGTTCTTCTCCTTGCAATGCTTGAATGGAGAAATCGGTTGACAAACTCGCTAGTTCTGCTACTGCTTGTGGCTGTCGGAGCTGGGCTTCGTCGCGTGCATCGGGTCGCCCGAGAAGTCCTCGGTTGGGGGCTTTCGCGTGTCCCGTCGAGCCGCAATGTACCACGCGACGGCGCCAATGCCGGCCGCGAGTACAGCTGCGCGTCTATCGATGCAGTTTATGATGAATGCCACACGGTGAATACAGCAAGACATAGTCAACCAATACAGGTTGTTGCGATGTACAGACAACTGACTCACGTACGTACTTGTAGGTGATGCCGGTGCCGTTCCTCGCCAGGTTGCTCGGGGTTTCAAACGACTTGTTGTTCATGACAGAGTCAAGGAGCACACGGAAGCGGTGGCGATAGTTGCGGAGAATGGTGACAAGGATGAAGAACTTCGACGATAACGAAGGTTTGGTAGGACCTGTGGAGAAGTCTGTCTTTGGTACTTTCTTGAGGATTGAAGAATGAGGCCTTTGAGATTCGGGCTGCTGGCTGCTCGAGATGCAGCGGTTGGCAGATCTGGGACTTGACGCACTCGGACGAGACATGGAGACCAACGGACGAGTGTTGGTTAGGTACACACGACTCGGCGGGACCCAAAGTTTCGCAGAGTCGCGGAAGGGATTTCACAGAGGGGTTCTAGCAAATGATGCAGTGTCAAGAGCTCGCTCGAGTTCCGTGAGCCGCTTACAGACAGACCCTGCATCGTGTTGGCTATCACCCGACAGAGTTGGCCGAGTTGAAGCTTGTGATCTCCGACAATTTCAGACGTGGCAACTCGGTTCAAATCTGTAAGCGGGGAAGACACCACATCAACTGTGTACAGAGTTTGAGGGCAGCACGTGCGTGGTCGAATGAGATAATCAATTATATAGTATTCTTTCAGGCACTGGGAGTGGACTGCGGTCCTTGATAACAGACACTAACCAGCACAAGTGTAGCTCTCAGCTCACGCCCATGGCGTCCTTCACTTCTCACATTGCAATGTTATATGTTCTTCTTTTTTGATGGGAGAACCCATTTTACAAGCATGCATGCATTTTCACTACAAATTCGCCCGACTGACTAGCAAGGTAAGGTCAGGGAAGGTATCTCGCACTACTTAGTGCCGAAAGTACTCTCTCCCACGCCAAGTCCAACGGACTATTTTTCATGGTGGACTTCTTATTCGCCCTGCGCGGTCTTCTTGGATGGCGGCGGGTAGCGGTGCTGTTGCTGCTCGCGGTTCGTGCCGACCTGCATGGTCGTACCGGTTTCTGGACGCAGTGTGTTGTCCGTAATCTTCTCGTCCTTCGGGTTTCGCGCATTGCGACGCTCGCCAATGTACCACAAAGCTGCGCCGATGCCTCCGGCGATCAGAGCAAAGCGTCTGTTTCAACATTCAATCATAGTTCAAGTTAAGATTTCTGGTCAAGTTCCCACACCACACTACTTCGCTTTGAAGCTCCAACTTACTTGTAGTTGACGCCGTTCGGGTTGTTGGCGAGAGAGCTCGGATTCTCAAACGGTCGCGCCATGGTGGATTCGAGGAAGACACGAAGTCGGTGACGGTGGTGGTGATGAATGGCTGACGGGTGGGTGATGACCGAGAGCTTGGTGCTTGGTGTTTGGTGCTTGTTGCTTGGTGTCTTGTGCTTGAGCTCCAATCGAGGAATGAGCTTTGGAGATCTGTCTGTGTCATTGCTCGAAATTGTTCAGACGCTTTGATGGACGAACTGAAAGATGCCACAGTTGGCAGCACCTGGGACTCGACGCACCAAAGTGACGGGACATGAACGAACGAAACATGGAAGAAAAACTCGCGACGGCTTCTCCTGAAGAGACGCAGACACCCTCCCAATGACCGATGCCAATACTGTCAGCCAACAAGATGCAACAACCAGCCATATGTGTATGGCCATTTGGCGCGATGCGCCCAATATATTGGATGAGCATAACCCAATGTCATCCTTCATCCTTCTTCACGTCTGCTTTCTCAACGTCTTTGCTTCATTGACATGCTCTCCTTGGTCCCATACAACTTGCACTGCGCGTACCCTGCATTATAGCGGCTCGCACAACTCCATCGCTTATTCGCTGGTGGTGCTCTGCTCGCTCTTCTTGGTGCGGCTCGGGTTCTTGCGCAGCACGCTCTGGTTCCACTGCTGCAGCTCCGCGTCGCTGAACTCGCGCGCCTTCTTCTCGTCGTACTTGTACCACGCAGCGGCCGCACCGATCGCCATCACCCATGCCGCAATACTAACAGAAAGCAAATGCACACTTCAGCTTGTGAGCACAGCCGTCCTAATTATTGATACAAAACTGGCGAAGAGCTCTGAATGTGTGGTCAGGACGAGGCATTCGTTCGTTGTCAAGCTTGTCCGACGTTGCAGAGCAAGACAAACAGCAAGCGCCAGCCACACGGTCACAAGCAGGTAGGCATGTAGGTATATAAGCACTGGTGGTGGTGGCGTACCGCACGTTGCGTGGATTTCTCTGGAAGATCGTGAGCGGCGCCATCCTCTTCGTCTTGGTGATCAATCAATCGCTTCACTTGGATTCTCGTATCTGTGTGTCTGGACTGTGTGACGTGCAATGGAATTCCCACGGATTAGCCCAAATAGTACCCGAACTTCTATTTATTAGGGCAGGTTTCAGTACCCACAAAAACGAATTTAAGCGGAGAAGACAACATTTTATAAATTTGTATCGAAAAACTGTTTCAACCCGGTATTACCGACAGCAGGCTTTTATTCGGTAAGACTTCTATACGGGTCAGAAGGGACAATCCTGATACTACCGGTAAACTACCGGTTTTGCAAAGCAGCGCAACTTTTATGAATTAATACCATCTACCGGTACTGGTACCGATACGAAACGTGTGGACATCGGATACTTGGCAAATGAATCAGACGAGGAGTCGGACCCACGCGCGACGAGAACACGCAGCCCACGAAAGGGAGGATGATACTGAACTCCACCCCACCGTACCTACAACTCCACTTCCAGCATCACCACTTTCTCAAACATCATCGCCACAGCTACCGAGTGCACCCCAATTTCTTGCTGTTCACTGTGCCGTGGTAGATGCAACTCGTATGTTAATACGTATTTTTTTCCAGACAAACGACGCCCATGTTTGCGCTACATGAACACTGGTAAATGCGAAGCTCGGTCATGCCAGAACGTCCACGAGGAGGGGTGTCTCTCACATAGGTTATGAGCTACATCAACAAAGCTGCGAAAACCCCCGACATTTGCGTCTACATCATTATGCAATTGGAGGTGTGTGACTGAGATATTTATCGATTATGACAAACTGACCTAGACTAACTTGTACAAATACTTGTTGTGATTGTATTTCCAGCTTACTTGGGCTATTGTTTGCGCGCATTGGCGCAACGTGTATATAAGAATCATTACTGATAGCGTGGAAGACAGCAGACAAAGGAGGTAAACATTCCTTTGACTAATTCACCGACTATTTTTACTACACCCATTTTGACACTCTGCTCTTGTAGTTTTGGGTTGTAGACGATACTTTCCTTCTGGAGGGGTCTTTCAACTACAGCAAGAACGCCGCTTTCTCAAACTTAGAGCATGTGTCTCTGCCCATGAAGGGGGTCAGATAACAGTGAATTTTTCAAACAAGTTCAAGAAGAAATGGGCCCTTCTCGGTGTGATGATGAAACCTGGTATAATCAAGCCGACGCTGCCCTAGTGATCAAGACTGGATAATGTCTACCCCGGGAGAAAATGTTACAAGGGCTCCAATTAGCATAGGCGATTACCCGGACACACCTGTCCACGAGAAGCCGTTTGCCTCACTCGCACCATCGGTCAGTCCTAATCTGTTATTCACTTGCCAAGTCGCGCTACCTGGTGGGTATGGGTATCACGGTGGCCGACGTACGCTTGTTCTGCTCGCTGATTCGCTTTAACGTCTACCAGCGCGTGGAGGGCAAGTTCAGCCTGACTCAGTACCCGATCGTCGCTGGAGTACGTTGAGCTTGCTATCTTTGATGCGCATGCGTTGATATGGACTCACTGATCTAACTCATATCTATTTGTTTGTATTGTGCCTCTGTTGTACCTCGTAGTACCTGCGCGACCTGTACCAGACGCTAGCGCTCAGGGCGATGATCAACTGGGACCATCTAAAGCTCGCGCTCGCCGACTTCGCCCCCGACATCACGGCGCCTGGTCTATTCGTCGACTGCGACGCTGCTCACGGCTGCGCGACTCATTTTGCGAGCTGATCGCTTTGGTTGTCGTCCTCACCTTGCGGATAAAGGACCATACACGCAATCATTCCTCGGCGAGGCTCTATCGCCCACCTCTCTTTATCGCTTCCATCTACTTTAGTCATGTCAGCGTATCGTTTGCTAATACCCAATGCCTTGAGTCTCTTCTTTCAAAGTCAGATCGCAGTCAAAGCAATGCACCATGCAATTGCTCGAATGAGGTGCTCGGTCGTCAAGATTTAACACGAGCAAGCACTTTGTTTGCTTGTTGCACGTCGTCCTGTTTTGAAGATCTTGCTTCTGCGGACATGACCGCTCCAACGACACACGACGACTCCGAGGCGGCGAGGATGGTACGAGCCATCTTCCGTGTCGGCGGCGATGGAACCAACTAGGCCACTGTCGAACTCGTTCGTGGTCGAGAGCGACTCGATGATCGTGTTGCTGCCGTTGTCGAGCATACTGGAGATGCAGATGCTTGACGGACCAGCCGTTACGCGGCGTACACGAGTGCGGCTTTGAGGAAGCGACACATCCGAGCCAATCTTGGGTATGAAATACTACAGTAAATCTATCAAAGTCTCGGAACAGGCCCGAGACTTGATACTAAACTAACTTGCGTGTTTTGTGGTGAAAATGAGTATTATTTGGCTCGACCTTCTGTGGGTCCAAGCTTAAGAGTAAAACCTTAAACCTTTTTTGTGTGCTCCTAATTAGTGATGTGTCTTAATTGAGCTACCTGACTGACTAATACATCCTAATTATGATTAATGAACTTTAAGGGCACTATGACGTCATTGAGTGATGTCATAGGAGAGCACCTAGTTCAGTGACATCTTGGATATCATGAAACTGACTTCGAGCCGGTACCACACTGGTACCGAAACGGTACAAGTCGGTCACTCTCAGTATTTCACTGAATGTTTGTCAACAGTCTCGGAGATTTCCGCTCGCGCGCAGTTGCAAGAAATACTTGTACTCTGCGACGTCCGCGCGGTCGCCTGCAGTTGGCGAGCACGTGGTCTTTCATGGCCCGTGGAGATCGGCAAGATGATGACGAACGTGGACGAGGTGGTGACAAGATTGTCCTTGCAGCCCAGTTCCGCCAGGCATCCAGCTCGTTCGTGTACGAGGCCGAATCGGCGGCGACACTATTGACTGCTTCTTGATCTTCTTCGTTATCATCGTCACTGCCGTCGCCACTCGAAACAAAAAAATCGACGCTGTCGACTTAGACGACTGCTAAATCAGAAAAACGAATGGATTTCGAGATGAGACAACATACAAAATCATAACTGTGTCAAAGGATGAACGAATTGAATGGCCACCAACCATGCAATGTGAACGAACGAGAACCTGCCCCAAAAGGATTCATCGCTGATTCAGGAAGGACTTGTGTGCGTGTGCACAAGCAGACTGATTCAGGCTCGTAGGATGGATGCCGGTACTCCCAGGCTTGGCTACCCCCGCATGTTACTATCCCCAAGACGAAGTGCTCATTCGCTAACTGGTGACTTTGCACTCATCAGCTACCTGAGTATCACTCGCACCACCAACATGGCTACACTATTGATGCTGTCGTCTACTAATACTTCAACGCATCCGCCGTCGTCCTCCGAGTTGGATGCATCTGCCGAGGAAGTGGAAGAAGGAATGGAAAGCAGGCAACTTCCGTCTGCAACAGCACAGCAACCTCCTCCGCTCGTGCACGACCTCAGGCGCCGCCTTCGCAATCCCCACTCGTCTGCAAAGTTCCGCGAGCGGCAGCAACTGCACGTCGACGAGCTGAGAGCGCAGATCGCATACTTTAAGCGCGAGAACAGAGCGTTGGAGCTGCGCATCCAGCAGATACTGAGTGGAGACATGCAAGGTGGCGACGAGGAAGAGAACAACCTGCTCAGCGAGGTGCAGTATTCCCATCAGGGTAATCCAAGCGCGAACAGGCTCGAGGAGCCATTGAGGACGGTCGAGGTCCTCTCAGCCGATGAGCTCTTGCTCGCGATCCAGAGAGGCTTTGCGAACTTCAACGCCGGAGGTGTTCAGTAAACAAACATTGGTCAGATTCGTTATGAGTGCGGAGGAAACTTTGTCTTGCAATCCGCGGAGAAGAAGTACAGCAGAATAGAATCACGACAATAAAGAACATCGTATCCTTTTGCTTGAATTGGTTGACGTTGAGTTTCGCGGGCGAGTTGGGCTTCTCACCTGCAGCACCATCCGCACCACCAATGCATGCGAAGGAGGAAGTGTTCACCTCGTGGTGGTGCCACGCGCGCAGCAGGTGGGTCGACTCGTCACTACGCTGCTGTACCGATGAGTTATCGGTGATGACGATGGCAGCTGCTGTTGATCCTGTTGTTGTGGGAAACCTTCAAGTTGCGCGTCTGAAGGCGACGCTGCTATAGGTTGCAATGTCGGTGGTGGCGGCGTGTGGCTCTATAGAGCATTCTTACTCAAGTAGTATTAGCCCCGAACAAATCGACAGCAGGTCGCTCGGTGAAGCCTCCGACTGCAGTACAGGCAGCACTGCATCGGAGCTCACAACCGCAGGGCCGATTTACAACAATGGCAAAAAGGAACGAGGGAACTTTTCCATCACTTGCGATTGACGTACGCTGACTGTAAGAGCTTTGATTTCAGCCTCCTGGTGTAGCCAACATAAACGAATGCCGCCATGTGGTCGCAAACGCACGTGATTATTTCCACATGATCAGCTTGTATGTCCAGACAGATATCATATCGTGTCCTCAATCGCCCCTTGGGGTACAGACAGTATCGTTATTATCACAACCACCAGTAATTTGGAAAACATAGTTGAACCGAGGTAACCAATACTTCAATACACTACTGCTCAGCAGCGAATTGATCATGAGTAGCGCAAAAGTGGTGTGCCAGTAACACCAGCGTACACGGCACTATTGCCTTAGCTAACGTTTTCAGAGTAAAGTACACCTACACATCCGCGATCACAAGAAAATCTAGGTGTGCACTGACTCGATAGCGGCGCTCCAGCAAGCCTCAACAAGTCTATTGATCCCAACTAGAGGTCGCCCAAATGGAAGGGAATACAATGTCAATTGCACGTCCAAGCAAACCAAAGAGAGATACACGACCCCGCAGTATTCGTACAAAGACCAGAGGCAGAATGACAGGTCTTGTGCGTTCAATGGATTGTTCACACGCCACAATATTGGAACGAATGAATTATGAATTGGCTGGGCAGAGTACATCAATGCTAGAAAAGAGTCAGAGCACTCGGCCGTTTTGGACCTTGATGACACAGAACACTCAGAAAAGAATCAAACTGTGGGTAACATGTGCTTGCCTGTGGGAACGAACTGTGTGTGCAGCAATCTCAAGGCCGCCAGGATCTTTTGGACCTTTCAGTTTGGTTAGGTTTTTATGATGCGCGTCCTAATTATTCTATTCAAAACACAGGACCGCTGCGTCCTCGTTTACCTTAAATGATACATATTAGGGAAATGCAGACTCCTAAATTCCAGGAATAGGGTCGTGACACGCGTGTCAGATCCTATTTTTTAGAGGAACGAAATTAATGCGTGTCAATCGTGACGCTTCAAGTCAGTTCAGGAAAAGATCAGATGGCTGGCCCATCTCGTGTCCGTGTGACTCGCATTTTGAAAATGGCCAATCGCGAAACAGAGTGAGGGCGAAAAGACGACCATCACCTCCAAAAGTTCACCTTCAAACCAATTTTCATGTCTCCTCAACCTCTCCTTCCCAACCGCTCACAATTGCCCCAGCGCTTTCTTCGGCAGTCTTGCGGAGCGAGCTTTGAGCAAAGCGGCCATTGCATCACTGCCAGCGGCACTTACCCAGAGTGCGGAATATTGCCCAGAGCTATTGCCCAGTCCAAGTACAGCTCGTCATCCTTCCTCCCTGCGTCCTATCCCCTCTGTGCCAGAGAGCCATGCAGTTAAATCTGCTCGCGATTGCGCTCACTCTTGTTGGTCTCTCCGTGGGCAACCACGGACCAGCAGTCGTGAGCGCACAAGGAGAACTACTCAGTGGCAGCAGCAGCAGCAGCAGTGAACAAGGCGTGATCCTTGGCAGCAGCAGTGGCAGCGGAGAGGTCGGTACGCTTTGCGCTTCCTACGAGCTCGATGCGCTAGCAAGGAACTCGAGTTGTTACCAGGCGCCGCTGTTCATGCCACTCAACGAGACCGGGATGTGGCTCGCGTGCCAAAGCAAGAACTGCACGGATTTTATTGAGCAGGTGAAAATACTCGACCTGGGTGACTGCAGATTGTACAACACGACGTACCTTGACACGGACTACATTGCGCCGCTCGAGGCGTACTGCGCGTCGAACTTCACCGACGGCATGTGGAGCGGCAATGGCAACTATACGCTCGCGACGAACGGCTCGCTCATTTACACCAACATCACTGACTCGTGGAGTTCTGGAGGAAGCGGCGGGATGTGGGGCGATACCGTCACCTCCCTCACCTACAACGAGCTTACGACAGGAGCGATCATCGCGCTGGTAGTTGGGAGCGTCATTGGCGGCATCCTAGTCACCGTGGCACTCGTGTGGATGCGCTCGCATCGACGCAAGCAGAGAGCGAAGCGCCAGTTCGCGGCAGACTTCGGCTTCGGTGATGGCTTTGGTGGCGGTGCAAGCGCCGGAGGCAGCGACAACTTGGGCGGCAAATTCGGCGCGGGTCCTCCGCTCACGCCCTCAACCGACGACGGCTCGGGTGTGCACTACTCGAGCGCAGGCGACACGGGGGAACCCGACGTGGTGATCAGTCCGCTCCCAGCAGTGACGGCTGATGCGTTCGTGGCGATGACGACGATGCAGCTGAACCTGAGCACGAATTCGTCCAGCGGTGGGTTCTGGGAGGACGACGCGATCATCGCCGCACGGATCCCGCGAGAAAAAATCAAGGCCGAGGTGCTGCTCTCTCGTGGAGGCTTTGGCGAAGTGTACCGCGGCACGCTCAACGGCCAGGTGGTCGCGATCAAGTCGCTACTGCCGGAGAAACGCAAGAACCTCAGGCAGATCAACGCGTTCCTCGCTGAAGTGAAGCTCATGGCGTTCCTCGAGCACGCACAGATCGTCACGTTCGTCGGCGTGGCCTGGGACTCGCTCACCAACTTGTGCGTGGTGACCGAGTACATGGAAGGCGGGGACCTGCGTGCGCTTCTGGAGAAGTTTGAAAGTGTGGAGAAGCGTTCGCACGGGTTCGACACGGACAAAGTGCGCATCGCCCTGCACATCGCCCACGCGATGACCTATCTGCACTCACTACACCCGATCGTGCTCCATCGCGACCTCAAGTCCAAGAACATTCTGCTCGACGGTAAGCTGAATGCCAAGCTCACGGACTTTGGCGTCTCACGTGAGCGCGGTGACGGTACGATGACAGCCGGCGTGGGCACGTCACTCTGGATGGCGCCGGAGATCATGATGGGTGAGCGCTACGACCACCGCGCCGACATGTTCTCGTTCGGCATCGTGCTCTCGGAGCTCGATTCGCACGCATTGCCGTACTCGCAGGTGAAAGTGTCGGACTCGGGGAGACGCCTGCCCGTGCTCCAACTGGTGTCTCTGGGGAGATTGAAAGTGCAGTTCTCGGAGAACGCCCCCAAGGCGCTCGTGGAGCTGGGCAACGCGTGCATCTCGCTAGACCCGTACGAGCGTCCGACCGCAGCGGAGGCCATGTGCGAGCTGCACAAGGCGCTCAAGGCGCTCAAGAACAGCTCTCCACAGCAACAATAGAGCGAGAGCTGTGGCGTGAGTGATTGATCCTCTGGTAAAGGGTTTGTATTTATGTTATGCACTGAAAGCGATGGAGTCGTGCACTCGTGTGTTTAGATTGGTATTGAATGAATTTGAAATAAAAGCAAACGCTTTGATTTCAGTGCTAGTACCATAGTTCCTGGGTTCATTGCTGTTGTTGCAGCATGGGTCGTCGCGATCCCAAGGCGATCTGGCACCAACGAGGCTCACTTTATCTCATCTCCTCGGCCGTGGTCGTGGTGCTGACGTTTTTGTCTCTGGATATTCTTCTTCTTCCAGTCCACTAGCGCAGCGATCAGCACCACAAACACCCCACACCCCCGAGCACAAAGCCTCCAGTCGCACGACGACACCGATATGATGGTGAGCGCTTTCCGTCATGTTTTGGTGCTATTGAATTCGTTGCGCAAGTCTTAGATAGGAGTTGATAGGTGGTAGGTAGCATGGCGAATATGTTGGTGTGGAAGAAATCTGGACTCCAGCCTCTGAGAAGTAAAAGGCTTCGTCGCTACGCACCAGTCCGAGAGTGTACATCTGAAAACATATATACCAGCGAGTTGCGTTTACAAGGCTAGCCAATAGTTGATTCTGCATGCACCAGTGGGAGTGCCATGCATCAATCTGTACACGTTATTTCTTGAAATGCGCCTACCCTGAAGAGGGTAGACTAGAGTCTGGATAGAGTACAGTATAAGCTAGTTCCAGGTTTCAATAGAGCGTTTTCGTTGGAAATGAGTCGTGGAAGGCTTCGAGAGTTCAGCTGCACCAGCAACAGAAAGAACCTAAAACAGAAAACCATTCTCAAATGGTTTTCTGTTTTTTGGTTACCTACAACGAAGATTCAAGACATATCTGTCTGCGCGGTACTCCATGAAGCCATCGCTTGAGATTTCCTATCATCTTCCGCTCTGCTGCTTAGGTTGCCTTGAGGGCGTGAAATGCCTGCCTAAAGTGCGCTATATAAACACACTGTAGTGTCCTTGTCGCTTTGTTGAGCATTGATCATTGGTCAGCACTCATATGGAGTAGGAACGTTGGTACTCGTGGTAAACTGGTGCCTCAGATGTTCCCTATCCTCGAGAGCCAAACTCACTACCGGGCGTACCGAAGACTTTAGCGATGCCTACTGAAGACTGGTTTGAGATTGAAATTATATATACATACAAATACTCTCTATGCTACGGATAATGTAGCGCACACCACAAATTATAACGACAATATTAGATAAACCCACCGGATGAGCTGTTCAGGATCACGTGGAGCTTGTAGAGCGCCTCAGCCGCTGTTGGTCGCTCTTTCGGGTCGACAGAC
>JALBZB010000245.1:0-37307 GCA_038050625.1 Pythium sp. MPC-2022a
TGGCAGATGAGAGAGTCCCACCCAACATAACAAGTTAGGTGCTTTTGCCCCCCCCCCCATGCCCTTGTATTCGCCTGTGCTATTGTGACATATAGGATGTTTCACCCTCATTTTTTGCCTCTTGTTCGACAGACCACGTACAAGTGAAGATTACACCCGTGTACTGAGTCCGTCAGCACAGTAGAAGGAGCACCACAAATCACTCGATCCGTTCGTGCATGTGAAACAACAGAGGAGATTGCTGCATTTCGACCGGTTTTCGCTGATTGACTCTATCTCGGGGTTACACAAAGAATAATTATGGGATTCTCTGCCGTCATGCACTATAATTTGAATCAAATGTGGCTGGTTGAGAGTGAAATCTGGATGTGCTGCTGTCTCTTCCGGACTAAGATGCCGCGTTTGTTCGTTTGGTCCAATACTTCGCGCTCGGGAGGGACGAATGTGCATTCCATACAACCAATGAAATAAATATTTCGTCCATGTGGTTAGTCTTGTGTTGGAAGGTACGAGAGTGCATCACTTGCCACTTTGCATGGGTTGTGTGATGAGAAAACAAGACAGGTATCGACTGTAAACATGTAATATGTGTAACCATTCTTCCAGAACAAAATTAATCATTTTCATCCTCTACGAACATTCAGGAGGACAGCCACTGTGTTTATTTGGTGGACAGCCACTGCGTTTATTTGGCGGACAGACACCTTGCGGGTGGAGATCCAGCCAAGACATACTTACACAACCATACTCAGTAATGTCCAGATGCTGTCGAATCGCGTTTTCAGGTAACTTCCTCTATTCGCATTGCTGCTCACTCAAACGTTTCTGTCAGGGAAGCGATACAACGCAAAAGCAATACAGTACAAAGGCGATGGAGTGTTGATATTACAGTATAGATTCAATGGTTAATCGCTGCTTGCTTTCGACTCGAAGACTACATCTATCCAAATGAAATTGTGCTCCTCTGCAATGGCGAGCTTACCATCTGGAAGCGCTCTTTTTAACACTAAACAAACTTTCTCATCATTCGGTTCGTAAGAACGCATACAAACACATGCTCACCGCAAACAAGACTCGCGCAACGTACATATATACATTCCTTCACATAGCAAACGCGTTGTAGCTTTGCGTCATGCACGCACACTGATACATGCAAAACAAAATATAAAGTGGCCCTCAGGTTGTGTGTAACTTTAACGTCATAATGTTCAACATGATCAGACGATGTCGGCACAATTGAATTCCTCATTCTCCACTCTTTTCCACAGCATACACACGCAAATGCACTCACTCGCACGCAACATAGAAACTTGCGCATAACACACATCATGTCACTCATGCACATACCAATCCTCATGTGCGCATGCTTCAAGGAGGGCATATGTCCGCTTCGCGTTGTAGACGACGTCAACCGCGAAGCTGATTCACAGAATGGCAGTGGCTCCAGGCTGGCCGTGGTCAGGCATCTCTGCGCGCGAGGCGACCTCGTCTTGGCGGCTAAAACAACAGCTACAGCAGCGACGAGCGGGCGACGTGCTCTCTGGAGCGCCGATGCGGAAATGAATGGACAGCTCCAGCGTTTTGGGCTTACTCACTTGGAGAAATATACAGATAATGAAAAATACGTTTTGCGGTGTGAAATATATGAAAATATATTCGCTTGGTGTTTGAAAAATCACAGTAATCCTGTAACTGTTGCTCCAGCGGGAATTCTTCGAGAGCACTCAACCCGACCAAATGGGCTAGCAGTATAAGAATGACTAGGACATGTGCTGGGCGAATACACTCCTACATCTACCGGTAGCTAATAACCACTGGTGCAGGGCGTCAAATGTACAGAACTCTACTGTCGACCTATCCAAAGGCGCTTTCAGTGTCAGATTCTATGCGAACGGCGCAAAGTTCACCTGTCCTCTGGCACAATCACCCGCGATGATTGTTGCACGAGCTAGATATCCAATCTGCTGAAGTTTTGTGCTCTGATTGCAACAAATGTTCGCTGAACGTTCCGTCTGGAGCCGTCAACCCAAAGCCGATTTATACAAACTCTGGACTTCAGTATTTCAAACTTGCAAGAGCTGACCGAGCCGACTCGCTTAATTTCGAATTCCTGAAGTGGAAATGAGCAGTATCATCGGCTGGGAGCAGCGATCCGGTTCGGCGTACTGGTCTCTCCACTCTTTACCTATGAGGCGGAGCTCTCGCACGACAGAGAGAGAGAGAGAGAGAACTGCGTCGCTGGCGGTTCGACGGTTTGCGCAGCGCGCTGGGTGTCTGCGCAAGCACTGGTCGCACTTATGAACACCGCCGAATCTCCCGAGTGCTAGAGGTGCCAGCCCACGTGGCAAGCTGGGGCTTCGTGATGCACCTCGCCACTCAGCAGGACCAGCGTCAGCACAGATTGCGTTCGAGGCCGCACATCGTAGCGGTGAGTGCGGTCGCTAATCGCCCACAACGGCGTCTGTTGGAGACGGAAGCGGTGGAGACAATGAGTGACTGAGAAGATGAGGGTACCGAAACGCAAGACGATTTACCAGCGGCGGCGCGTCTGCGAACACTCGTGAGTATTTGCGTAGATAATGTGAGTATTTGCTGTTTCTAGTTTCTACTTTGCTACATCAGTATGATGCTCGTGATTTTGTTTTTCATCACAGCCGCTGACGTCACCTTTGGTGGTTCACTTTCTCTGCAGGTCTATGTTTTGTGGAGCACACGTCCTAGTGGCAAGGCAAAACCAAATCAACCAACGAACTGCAGTAGCCCATCTAAGCGCGAATTCAGATCCAAAGCCAAACCAGGCACACGTAGCAGGGGTTGCGCTCATTTTGAAGCATTTTGTCGGAGCTGGCGAAGTGGGTAGTCTTCTTGTCGGTATGGAGGCTGAACGAACCCGAACCGATTGGTTAAATGTGACAACCGAATACGAGTACTCCTGCGCGCGAGGACCGAATGTGCATTCTATACAGCCAACGAAATAGATCTTTTGTTCATGTGATTAGTCTTGTGATGAAATAATGTGCGAAAGCACATCACTTGTCTGTCCGAGGCCTCGAAACAAATTCTCCATTTCGGTTCGGTAAAAGGATGCTGCTCATTCATTGGAGGGGGTATAGTAACCAGATAGGAAGATAGCACAAGCAGAGATTGCACCCGGAAACTGCTCACGAATTCCTAGGACCAACCACAGTTGAGCAACAGAGTTTCAAATTGGATGCAGGCATACTGTCAAGCGCAATAGTGACTCACAGATGCGTGGTCTAGTGCCGTGTACACAGCGAGGACGGAGAAAAATTTGATCACGACAAAAAAAATGTCATTCATACTTATCTGGAGACACGCTGCAGACGCGCGCCATTCGAACTGCCTCAACGCAGTATCAATACGCACTCGCATTGGCAATTTGCACGTATAAAGATAAAACAAAACAGGTCTCGACTGCAAATATATGGATGTAGCCATTCTACCAAGAAAAAATCATTTTCGTCCTCTACGACCACTCCCTCAGGAGGACAGAGGCTGCGCAATTTTGGATCTGGTGGACAGAAACTGCGGATAAATATCCAGCAATGACGTAACCCTGCTCAGTGACGCGCAGACGATGCCGGCACGTGTATAGGTCTTTGATCTATATATTAGCTCCCCGCAATTCGCTCGAATGATTGATTCTTCACGTGATGAGGAAGTGATGCACCGCAAAATTAAGAGTACACGGGTACAGTTTTGTTCTTGTATTATTATTATTGACTTCATGGCTAATCGCTGGTTGCTTGAGACACGGAGGCTCGGTTCATGACGCAATATTCAAATGAGATTGCGCTGCTTTTCTGTGATAAACACTATATCAAGAGGGTTTCCTCATCATTCGGTTCGTAAGAACGCATACAAACACATGCTCACCGCAAACAAGACTCGCGCAACGTACATATATACATTCCTTCACATAGCAAACGCGTTGTAGCTTTGCGTCATGCACGCACACTGATACATGCAAAACAAAATATAAAGTGGCCCTCAGGTTGTGTGTAACTTTAACGTCATAATGTTCAACATGATCAGACGATGTCGGCACAATTGAATTCCTCATTCTCCACTCTTTTCCACAGCATACACACACAATGCACATTCACTCGTATCAAAACCATGCACACTCACATGCAGTAAACATACGTATAAGGACGTCGAGGACTGCTGCGCCGCTACAGCTTTCAGGACATCACATACTGCCGCTGTGGTGGCTCCAGTTGAGGAAGGCTACTGCGGTCACTCCTGAGAGCTCCTCATCGCTTTGGGGCTTGGAGAAAGAAGACGAACGCCGATAGCTGCGGAACGATTGGCGCGTGGGAGTGCAAGAGCTGAAATAATAAATGAACTTATGAATGGAGGGCAGTTCCAGAGTGGAGTTTCTTGTGTGCCGGGAGGCGAGTTTGTGCTAGGAGAAGAAAAGCGTGTCTATGAATGAAAACTACACTAGGCGAATGAAAGATACTACGTTGTCCATGAAATAATATAAGGTGCAGTTGTCCACAGGCTTTGAGCAACTTAGAGCTTGAGCTCCAGAGAGAACTTCCTGCGAACTTTCTCTACGAGTGGTTCAATACTTTACTTGGAGTCTTAACTTAGAGACGCAATGCATTGATGGGTGAGTTGAAAAGACCGAAAATACAGATACTTGTAGCCTACTGGGTGGACCAGCACTCACAAGCATTTCCTCTATTCGTGCATGGTCAGTCAACTTGTCCCATTATTCGATGCGGTATTGCAAATCTCAAATGCAAATATATTACTTCGACCCTCGAATACAAGAAATAGGTGGGATACGTATTCTTGAAAAGAGAGATCACGGTACCACTGTCCTCAGTTGGAGGGAATAGCCAATTGTTTATTCCGAATGGTTTCGCTGCTGAGTGTTCGTCACACGAATGTCGACTAGCGCAAATCTGTTAAACGGCTCAGATTCACAAAGGTTCGCTGAGGGTTCCGAATGGGGTTTTTTACCACCATGCAGCAATGAGTGCTGGTTAGCTATCCAAGTGTGCAAGAAAGATTACAAGCTATTGGCTGGTAAAGGTGTCTCATTCACGTACCAGAACTGTGTAGCAGAATGCTTTCCCAGCAATGCACGCTCTCAATAGGAGACTCCTTTTACGAGCGACTATCAGGTCCATCAACCACTCTCAGCACTGATCTTTTTTACTTGAAGGTGCTGCTGACCACGTGGTCGAAGGTACTGTGTTTATACAAAAGGAACGCGCTCGATCCGATGCCCTCGAGGTTTACCACTCAATGCAGCAGGCTATGGACTCAAATACAATCAATGTTGCCAAAAGTATCTTGTTCCCTGCCCAAGAGTGCTGGGTGTCTCTGGATTCTTTGCAGTTTCTGCCATTCGGTTCGGCAGTTGATTTGTACGGTTCCCTGGTTGCTGGAGCATCTTGAACGCCAGCGAGTTGTCTTGCTCCATACGGCTGTAAGGAATGTACCTGCTTGGCTTGATTAGTGGTGGCGACGCTGCAGCGTGATAAACACGATGAGCTTGTCAAAATCGATAGTTGTATGAAGAGGCACACTTTCTCACAAAATCCGCATCAAGAGCACATTTTCACTCAGGCATTACGACACACGCAGACGCGAGGAAAGCGATACATTCGCACTTGGAGATGTGATAGAAAGTGGATTTCAGGTTATGTGTAACTTTGCCGTCATAATGTTCAACATGATCAGACGATATCAACACAATTCGAACTCTTCATTCTCCACTTCCCAAGCCCTTCATTCGCATGCGTTCATAAGCACTCGTAGCACACATATTAGCGCTCACGCGCATACACTTACAAACTTCTCAAGGACTCCTGCACGCATGTACTGCCCAGTCGTCGATAGCGACCCATACGTGCCTCAGCTTGCAGCCGAATCGAGAGACTGATCAGCACTTGTGAACGCAAAGTCTGGAATGGAATTCAACGTGCAGCTCAATAGTACCCAGGTTACTCAGTGTTAAAATTTGCTGGAGGATCGGAGGGTTTTCTTTTCAGTGTCAGACCCTGAAACACTGGGAGGTGGATGGCCGAACGAGTTCGTAAGTCAACAATCTGATTATTGTCCAGTCGGTCGAGCAAGTTAACTCTCAACGTAAAAATGTTCCAAGGAGCATTTTATGAGCTGATCATACAACAAGATGCCCATCTCCAGAGTATATTTACAGGTAGATGGGATGGAGCTCGCCATAGTCCAGCAGTTGTTGGTGCAATTGGTGCAGATCTCATTTTATTCAACAGCTCTGACTAGGGCCGATTGTGACGATAGAGATGGACAAGGTCGGATACACTGTTGAGAAGTACCAGGTAGCTGAGTATAGGAATCAGTTGCGTGGAATTGACCATCTTATGGGGAGGAGACGGGCACTCGTTAAATGCGCCGGAGGTTGAGTTCTTCCACATTCAAAGCTACCTTCAACATGATAACATCATGTTCCGTATCATGTGTGGTCGGTCAACCAGAGTTTGATTTGGACGAGCCCTCGCTTACTTACCGCTGGAAGATATCGCGAGGTAGTCACAGTGTACCCCCATGTTTTTTACGTTGGCAAGGGTAGCTGAGTCTGGCGTCAGTTCATCGTTATATTCGTGGCTGTTCTGACTCCGATGTTGCACTGCAGCTCACACCACTCACGTCTGTACCATAGCCTCAGCGACTTTTACAGTCATTGTCTAGCGCCGGTATATATATATAGGTGGTTCGACACTACTCCGCTTAGAAATGGTGCCGCAATGCAGCAGATACAGACAGAAAATTTCGCTCTCCACCTGCTGATGAGAAGAAGCCACGCTGAGGGACGCAGACGAAATGCCATCCCTTATTGCTGTATTACCACGACTCCATGTATGTCGACGTGGCAACGTATGCGGTTTATCTTTACGTTGAGACCAAGCATTCCATTTCAGACCTCCAGGCATTGTACCGACGTGGCTCCGAAGGAATGAGTGGGCAGTGAAAAGACTGGGGATTTCCGGCTGACTCTGGTATTTGGTACCTGATACTGGTCTTTGTCAGACTCATCTGAGTCTGAGTCTGACAAAGCATATTTTATAAAGGTTTCGAACGATTCCCCCTCTGACTTGCTTTTTGTATAGTGGGGGACTGCCTCTTTATAATGTGTAGAGGCTCCCCTTTGACTTGATTTTTGTATGGGATGGGGAGAATGCGAATTTCGACCAATCATATCACAATTTTATCCAGTACTGTCAGTACCGGATAAAAGCACAGGTGTGGAATCGTGTGGAACTCACCCACACGAGACCACCAACAAAGCAAAGCAAGAGAGAGATGTTGGCGGCGGCGATCGGCAAGCGCTTTCTGGGCGTGGCGGCGCGACGGAGCGCTCGCTTCCTGCACGCGACGTCGTTTGGTACGTGCGATTTTGCGACATTGTGCATATGTGCGCTCACTCTTTGCATTATTCGCTATATAGCTCTTCATTAATCTGCTCTTTCACTTTCGTTGCAGTTGCGCATGGAGATCTGTCGGAATTCGCGTCCAACCCAACGTAAGAAGAGCGCGTGTGATGCACCTTTATTGGTTGTATGCTGTGTATGTGTGCTGACAGCTCTGTGTGTGATTGGTTATATCCTATGCGCAGTGTACACATTAACTTTAAGAAGCGCGACGGCTCGATCCAGCAAGTGGAGGCGAAGACGGGCATGTCGCTACTCCAGGTCGCGCATGCCAACGACATTGATCTGGAAGGTAATGACTGCAATGTTTACACTACGAGCTGCCAATTTTTATCTGTTGGGTCTAAAGCATAGAGCTCTGTCGTTTGTGTGTGCAATAGGCGCCTGCGAGTCGTCCATGGCGTGCTCGACGTGTCACGTGGTGCTGGAAGACGACGTGTTTGAGAAGCTGGAGCTCGCGTGCGAAGACGAGGAAGACATGCTCGACATGGCGTTTGGCTTGACTGATACGTATGTTTTCCAGGCAGTGGAGCCCTGATAGAAGGTGTCGCCGATTGATAGGCTCACCTCTGATGTTTTGCTCTCTTTTGTGTTGTTGACATCGATCAGGTCGCGCCTGGGCTGCCAAGTGATCGTGGATGAGAATTTTGAAGGAACGACTGTGACTCTGCCCAAGGCAACGCGCAACTTCTACGTCGATGGCCACGTACCAAAGCCACACTAGGTGGATGCGAATGGGAGCAAGAGAGCACGAAGATAATGTGAAGAGCAAGCAGTCATTAAAACCCTAGCGATACAAGTCCTACAAAGTTATTCTTCACGTTAATACCTAAGATCCTATCTGCAAGTGAGGGAAGCTTATCATGCGAGTATCATTTGGTATTTATAGCTGTGTTGCTTCATCTCTCTCTGGTATGGGAGGCAGTCAGTGCGGAATCTATTTTTCTTTGTTCTTGGTTGGCTTGGAAGAATGCGAAGTACAAGCGACATACACACATACCCCTGGAGTTCAGGATTTTCTTGGTGGGCATAAATAAACGGGAGAACGTCACACGACTGAGACGGACGCAGCATGGCAAGTCGGAGTGGCGATAGAGTGGACGACACCATTCGTCGCTGGATCAGCGCCGTTCAACGGCGTCACGCTGTCTGTTGTAGCCATGGGCTTGGACTCTTGCTCTTTTGCCGTGAAAGATGTCAAACCTGCCGAGTTGCACACGTACTCGACTGCCGCGTGGACGCAGTACACGTAGTAGGACTCTTCGCCGTTCACATTCGAGTTGGTGATCGCGTAGTTCTCCAGCAGATGCAGCTGGGCGTGGATTCGGGGAAGCTGGCAGTGAAGCAGCACATACGCGAGCAGTGGGAAGAACGTCTCGACCGAAAACTGCGTTGTTCCTAGTACAAGCGCGGCCTCGTGGTGCAAGATAACCACACCGTGCATCAGCTCCTCCAGCAAATCGCACGGAACGATGTTAGACATGCCGTTAAACGCCTCAATCGCACGAATGAGATAGACACGCTTGCCGTGGGCTGAGTGAGTTCGACGGCATGGTAGTTGAGATCGAATCTTCTCCGCGATTTCGCTCGACACGTTCAGATTCTCCATGTCGATGCCACTCAACTCGATGCACTTCTTCCGCCACAATTTATCCTTTCGCTGGCAATCACGAACTGCTTTCTGGTTGAAGCACAGCACTGCTACACGCGGGAATACTGCTCGCTGAACAAAAAAGTTCAAACTCTTGCTGACTTCATTCGGCACATCGAACTCGCGACGGATCCGTCGTGTCACGCGGTCCAGAAAGTCGAGGATCTGCTCTGGCTGCGGGTTGCTTGCCCAGTTTGGCGCTTGCTGCTGTAACAACTTCGCCGATTGCGATCGCACGCCTTCAGAGAAAGATTGGTGTCGTTCACTCAACACTCGTCCATGCTTCAACGGCGCTGATGTGTTAGCTCCACTTCCCAAGTCTTCCAACACTTCCTGACTCACTGTCGCGACATCGTTGGACATGCGGTTCATCCACTGACAAATGCGGGAGTCTGACTTCGAGAAAACCAGGTTCTCGAAATGCGCTTGAGCGATTTCCCACCAGTCGGGCTTGCACATCAGTTCGTTGTAGTCGGAATAAAATTCCTCGCCAGCTAGTACATTCAGGATCTTTTCCACTTGAATCTCCTGAAGTGAGCGCGAGGTACTTGCAATCGATGCAGCAGAAGATGAGTGTTCAAGAATATCACCATCTTGGGAAGTTGGAGCAACCACCGACGACGACGCGGATTCCTCACGCGAGTTGGTCTGGACGAGACGATACCAGCTCACCGCTTCCAAGAGCTTCGATAGCATTGCTTTCTTTGCACGCGGAATCTCAAAGCAGTCGGGACCGTTTCTCCGCTTGGCGTTCACCGCACCTTCTTTTCGCTTTGCCATGTTCGATTCCATGTACTCCACCTGCTTTCTCAGCAAACTGTACTTAATGTCGTTACCAAGCATATCATCTGCGGATTCGAACGAGTCGAGCTGCTTCTCCGTGAGCTCCAAGTCTGGATTGTGAGACGTCACAATTTGAAGAATCCCATTCACGTGCCGACGATGGCGTTGGAGCTGATTCAGTGCGCGGTTGTGCACTGCCACGGAAAGCTGCTCATGCAGGAACGCGAGTCCATCTGTCTGCGAGATCTGGTGCGTCTTCGCTCCGCAGAACAGATTCCACATGACATTCGTTGGCTGCTTGGTCACTTTTTTCACTTTAGACTGCGCTCTCTGCGCCAGATCTCGCTCACTCTGGATGCGGCGATCGATTTGCGACAGCGACTCCTTCAGCTTTGATCGCAGCCTGCTTGTAGTTGGTGGGGTCGCTGCTGGGCTCTCTGGATAGTTGATCGATTCCACTGGGCTATGCTCGACACTTCCTGCCTGCGGGTTGCCGAATCTGCTCGCGTTCATACCATTCGTCACGTGCTGTCCCTTCAAATGCAACGCATTACTATTTGCACCTGCATTTGGCACGGGAACAAGCTCGTGCCCGTCACCGACCGTTCGTCGAATTCGGTTCCAGGCTGCAAACCCCGAGCCAGAGCCCGGAGGCGGCGAACTCTGTCCTTTCGCGTCTTCCGCAGATTGTCCTCGTCTCTTTCTGTGCACAGCATCACCGCTGAGTCTATTCCGACTGCCAGCACCGAATGGACTGGATAAAATATCTATATCTTCGCTGGTCTCGGTTGAACACGAATAGGAAAACGAGCCGAATTTGTGCCGACCTGTCGTCCCCGTTCGAGCTGCCGCACCACCACTGCCCGTGCGACGCCCGCCGCCCTGCTCGTCCTCGTCAATTAATGCGTCATCTTCCACGTCGTATGCGCAGCAATTCTCCGCCAATGTCGTCGTCTGCATTGGGTTCGTCGGTGAGCACATCACTTCGTAGAAAGAATTGACGCGCGTGCGGCGCGGCTGTCCATAAAAGTTCTCGATGATCGGATACGTCGTCCACTCGGGCGAGATCCAAACCGACGGTGCGCCGACGCCCGCAGAGTAGCTGCTGTGTGTTCCGCTGTGTTTCTCGCGTTGCCGCCCAGGGTGCGGACTGAGTCGAATCCCACCCGTGTCGATGTGCAGACCCATCGACCGGGTCTTGCGGGGCTTCAGGAATACACCATCGGCGGGCGACAGAGCCACATCAACAGTAATATCGACTGTCACCGCACTTGTCTTGCTTTCCTCATCTCCCCCTTCGCTGACGATTGGTACTGTCATATCTTGATCGGTCGCCATACTTGTGTTGCTGATGCTCACATGAGCCGTATCCACAGCGATCTTTGCGGACCCAGATCTCGCGCTCTGCGGGTCCGTTTGCAGCGCTTTCTGCGCGGTCGGAGAGCTGCTGGTATGCATTTTCACGTCGTGGGGGTCGCGCGCTCTGCTGTCACCATGCGCTGTGTCACCACTCATCCATTCAACGTGGCTTCCTTCCGCTTGCCTCTTCCTTTTGTTAATGCTATTTGCTAATGTGGGCTTTTTATAGCCAAAGTGCAAGTTGGTATCGAGAGAAAAGAGAGAGAGGCCGCGTTGGAGCGACATTCGCGCAACTTCCCCTTCTCTTTTCTGTTGGCGGTCGTCGACAGACGACGCGCAGAATGATGGTCTCGTGGTTGAACTGAACTGACGACATTCTTTTGTGAGAACGGTTTTTGACTTGAACTGAGTATAGTGAGCTTTGAGAGAGGCACTTTGACTTGAATTGAGTATGGAAAGGAATGTGTTCATTGCAACGAAATCTTTCCATGGCGGAAGAAATGTGTTTTGCCATTTGCTTCTTCATGTCACTAGTTTTGCCAGCATGTTGCCAGCAGCAGCAGGAGGAGGAATGGAAGTTTGTGCTCCTCCCAGTGCTCTGCCTGGACGTCGATGGCATTATCCGCGCGCGCCACCATTCGTCACATTTCAACACATCGATTAGGCTTCACCGTCGTCGCTCCCGCTTCAGTACAATTCCAAGTTTGCTGCTGGCTGAACACTTCCATCAACAGATTTTTGGCTCAACTTGGAGGTTCTTCTCCATTGGCGACCGCAACAATAGGCGAGTTTATGTTACTTCAATAGAGTGGAAAAGCGCATGCAAAAATGTAGCCATCTGGTACTGTGAGTGCTCGACTGGCTTCCTTTATTGATCACAGAGCTTGGGAGGAAAACAACCATTGGAGAACATTTGTCCTAACCGCTGTTTCGAGTGCGACTTACTATGATGTGGGCGAATAGCCCGTTCTGTCTTCGCTGTCAGACAAAACGAAACACTGGTGGTGAGCTGTAAAGGTCGGTGGTGTTAGTGCTGGACTGGCGCATTTGATCATCTGTTTGAAATTGTATGAGGCGGTGATCGTGCGCACCCAACCCCGCCATCCACTATGGAGAGCAGGTGGCAGTGGCGTTAGAAGCGTTAAATCTTCATCATGATTGGGCTGGAGGTCCAAACAGCAGGTGAGCGAATGCGCTTGCTCGCGATACCCGAGGCTGTTTATCCAATGACGAAGTGTATGTAGGTAGAGATCGTTTGTCATGACGCAATTCGACTTGCTGGTGCCAGTTCAAGTGCGCTGGAGTGTCTAAGTCCTGCCGTCACAGCCCAGTGCATCAGACTTAATTGGACCCAGACTCGGTTGAAATCTCAGGATCAGACAGCCAATACATGCCGCTTATGTCACTGTTTGAAAAGCCGAAGTTTGCTCAAAATCGCGCTTCAAAAAGTGACTTAATCGGCACTTATTTTTATTCAAAATTCAATTGTCACAAAAGTGGCACAGACGCTTTTCCTCGTTCCAATCAAACCTAGCTCACAACCAGGTTCGAAAACCCGATGTGATGTTACTTTCATGTGGTAGATCGGTTGATTCGAGTATCCACAATCGATCAAGTATGAGCATAGCATCCCACTGGTTCTTTCATATCAAGTGGCGATGTCAATGTGGCCGAACTGAGTAAATAGAGTCTTCATTGTTACGTGTCCAGCAAGTACCAGCATCGAAATACGTGACTGCAGTTGATCATCGGTAAACCAATTTTAGCAATTTCCCAGCAGTTCCAAACAGAAAGAGCCCCTTTGTCGTAGTGCACGGCGAACAGCAGACCCAGAGGTACTCCAGTCGCGAAGAGGAACGCGAAATTGAACTGCGCGCAGAGCATTTGCTTGCCGCACGCGCGGAAGATGCCCTGCAGTCCGAGCATTCCGCCTGTCCAAGGGACTAGCGGAAGCAGCTTGCGGATCAGCTCGGAGGCCTTCTGGGTAGCATTGTTATCGGAGGTGCAGCTACTCGCGTACAGAGTGGCGACGCAGCCCATGACCATCATCGTAACGAGGGAGATCGTGAGCAAACTGAAGAGCACGACGTGACTCAGCAGCGCTGCTCGACACACTGGCCTGTGCCGAGAGAGTTACCGATGCGGATCGCAGTCGCGACGCAGAAAGCCGTCAAGCACAGCGCCGAGAAGTTCAGCAGCGACGCGAAGATGCTGTTCGCCGTGATCATGACGCTCGCGTTCGACAGCATGCCCGCGAGCAGCGACATGCAGATGTACGCGATCATCTGCGACGTCATCATGAAGAAGCTCGAGAATCCAAGCTTGGAGATCAGTAGGATGAACGTGAATACTTCGTTCAGACTCCACCCGACCACCGCGTTCACAAACACGCGATTCTTCAACAGCACTGGCGCTAGCACTAACGCCTTGACGATCCACGAGATCGGAATCGACATCGCGATGCCCATGATACCCAGCGAAGTATGGTACGCGAGCAAGTACGTGCTCACGCCATTCATGATCCACGCGAACAGCGACGCGACCATGAACGGAGCCCCGATGCTCTGAGCCTGGAGCACCTCTTCATCGTCGCGTACGCCATGACAAACAGGATCGTGACCACGTACGCGACAAGCATTTCGCCCGCGATAGATACGATCTCGGGGTCCTAGCCGAGCATCAGCAGAGTGGAGGCGTCGCTGAGCAGCACGATGCTTATGAGCGGTAGGCAGATCAGGTAAAGCACGACGCCGGCTTGGATGAACATCCAGAGCTCTCTTAGTCGATTTGCACCGAACGCTTGCGAGTAGAGCGTACCCATCGCAGAGGCAAAGCCGTTCACGATACCGTCGACGATGAACCCGTGGAAGAGACTCGAGAGACTGAGCGCTGTGATGTACTTTGTGCTGTTGGCGGCGCTCAAGTGGCCCGCCGTCATGCCAAGCATCATGTCCGGGAGTACGTCCAGAAGTCCAGCGATCATCTACATTAGCAGACGCAGCAGCACCAACATTAGCCATTGGATTGTACTCCACGCACACATAGGCAAAAGATCTCTTACCATTGGTGCCGAAACCTTCGCAAGCTGGTGCCACTCGAATCGCACGATCTCCCAGTCCGTGAGCAGGTCATCTTGGACATCATCCTGTTGGTTTTGCTGCTGTTGCTGCTGCGCTTCCAGGTCGAGAATTGCATCGATGATCGCGTTGTTCACGCCAGGAAGCAAAAGTGGCGCCTGCTCATTGAAGCTGCTGGTGCTCGTGCTGGGTGTTAGCTGTTGGTCTTGCGGCTGAGGTGTCGCGGATTTGTTCGTCTTCTTGTCAAAGAACTCCATCTTGTGTACAGCGAGAAGCAAATTCGAATATGAGGCTCATGCTGAATATGATGCAGCTGCAATGAAGGCCCCACCAGTTATAATTGTTGTTGCCTGCGCGGTAGCATATCCATCCGTAGACGTTGGACTTACCTCCGTATGCTGCAAGGGTTCAAGCACTGTCTCTTGCTCACATGGGTAAATTCCAAAAGCTGGTGGGTTTCTATCCCTCCCGCCCACCCAGCATCGGATTTCCGAATCCGGCACTGTTGTGAGGTTGCGCTGCTCCACACTTCGTGACAAAACCTGCGAGTTGGTGCTTTCACCATACTTTACGCAAGTCAATGAAGCGCTTTTATTCGCCATGCCCGCCCGCCGTCGGGTCTTTGAATGTGCCAGCCAGCTCGATGTGTAAGCCGAGTGAGTGAGTGAGTGGGTTGTGCTGTGTGGGAGAACGGAAAAGCGGCCAAAGCGGCCAAGCGCGCATCTGTGAACACCCGAGCGACTGAGCTTCCTGCACGCGCGTGGAGAGAGAGTGAGTGAGCGACCGTCGGCCCCAGCCACCAGTCCGTCCATCAGCCCATTATGAGCGCCGAGAAGCGCCTCTTTATCTATAAGAATGAGCCTGGGTCGGAAGGAAAGGTACGTCGTATTATTGTGGCTGCATTCACTCCCTCCCCCCTTTTGCTTCGCTTTCTCCCCTCATGGCTCCCTCCCTCCCCTCGCTCTTGACTCTCTGTATGTGTGGGGATATGGAAAGGGGGGAGTGAGGTGATGCGACCACATTGTCGCTGGACACCTGGAGTGTGTGCGTGAATGCTCATGAAAGCGCTTACCCCTGTGATGATATATGTGTATGGGCATGCAGGTGATGAACCTCAAGTCGAAGGACAACATTATGCGGCTGAAAAAGTCCGCGAGCAAGAAGCTGAATGTGAAGGCGAAGCGCGTGTTTCTGCAGTCTGGTGCCGAGATCACGGACGTGGACGAGCTGCAGAACAACGACACGCTCTACATCTCGCAGGGCGAGCCGTTCTACAAGTCGGTGGGGCACGCGAGCGGGCAGGAGACGTTCCACATGTCGGTGCTGGGCTCGGGAGGTGTCGGCAAGAGCGCACTCACGCTGCGCTTCGTGCGTGACTACTTCGTCAAGGACTGGGACCCGACGATCGAAGACGCGTATCGGAAAGCCATCACGGTCGACGACGGGCTCTGCATGCTTGAGATCCTCGATACCGCAGGACAAGATGTACGTGCGTGCTGTCGTATCGTCGACCTTGCTTGATCATGGATAGGCGTGTGTGTGTGAGGGCTCACCCGTTTGTGCTTGCTGGATGGTACAGGATTTTGAATCGCTGCGCGGACAGTGGATGATGGACAAGGACGGCTACGTGTTTGTGTACAGTATGGACTCGCGGATCTCGCTCCATGTACGTCGTTTGTATCCCGCGCTCTGGTGATCCATGGTTGCCTTGGAATCAGCTTCTAATGCGGACTTGTGGTGTGTATGAATGAATCTAATGCTGCAGGAATTGCAACCATTTTTCGACCTGCACTTGCAAATCAACGAGAGCAAGCGACCGTTGCCGCCGATCGTGCTGGTCGCGAACAAGAAGGACGTGGTGGACCAGGACCCGAGCAAGTGCCAGGTGAGCACGGAGGAAGGGCGGCGAATAGCGCGTTCCTACAACGCGCACTACATAGAGACCAGTGCGCTCACTGGCGCGAACGTGACCGCCGTGTTCGAGAACTTTGTGCGGGAAGTGCGCAAGAAGAAGGTGCCCAAGCCCAAGAAGAGCGGCTGCAGTATCCTGTAAGCAGGGTTCGGTGATGACAATTGCGTCTGCTGCTGGTTGTGCTGGACGAATGCGCGCGCATAGGAGTTAAGAAATGGAGAGAAATGGAGAGAAAGTGAGAGAGAGAGAGAGAGAGAAGCCCTATTTGTTTTTACACACGCCACGAAAAAAGAAATATATGAACGAAAAAAGCATAACATTAGGAATGGTGTGGTGGTGAGAATGGCTTGGCACCTTACGTGCTGCTGGGTATTGGGGCATCATGAGTAGAGCACCAGAGCTTCCTTCCTGAAGCGCGGGGGCTGCTCCGATCTTGAAATGGCTTTCAAAATTGGAATGCTCGTCGATTTTTGGTGGTCACTCTTTAGGCTATTATTGAAAGCACCTCGCTTATGTCACTATGAATGATTCATGCCTCTGTGTGTTGTCATGGAATGACAAGAAGGCGCAAAGTATGGCAACTCCAGTTGAGCAGGACGAGGAGACCAAGCAGACCGAGCCGCTGGCGGTCCACGAGCAGGCGTCGCCACCGCCGTCACCAGCAGCTCCAGCACCACCTTCAGCTATAGAAGCAGCGTCTGCGCTCATTGCCGCAAACGTGACAGAACAGCAGATTGAAGAAGCTTCTTTTGAGGCAGCGCCGCCAGTGGTGGTGCTCCTATCCGATGATGATGAAGAAGTAGTGGACGTGACAGAGCAGCAGATCGCGTCATGCCGCAGTGCCCTGCGCCATCGGCTCAAGTCGGAGCAGAGCGGCGGCGGTGACGCGTGCCGCGTGATGGGTGTCGAGAGCTGCGTGGCGCAGATCGAGCTGCTCTTTGAGCGCACGGTGCAGTTTGGCGAGAACCAGTCGGGCCTGCTGCTCGGGTCCGTGGGCAGCGCCACGCGCGCGATCGTGCTGCAGGCGATGCGCAACCTGCGTCGCAAACACGGCGCGTTCACACACGTGTACCTTAACGGCACGATCTTGCAGAACGAGATCGAGGCGTTCAAGGAGATCACATCGCAGCTCACGCGCAACCGCGCCGTCAAGCACCAGGTGTGTTACAGTTGTTGATATGATATAGTATGGGAAATGCTAACCATCATGTATGCTGCTTCTATTGCATTTGCAGTCGCTCTCGTACTGGAACATGTACGAGTATCTCAAGGGGCTGTTGGCCGAACGCGCCGCCGCCGACGAGCCTGTGATGGTGATCCTCGACTCGTTTGAGAAATTCGCGCTGGAAACCGGCAGCTCCAAGCAGCTTCTGCTCTACAACCTGCTTGATTGGCTGCAGGTACGTCATATTATGCCATGTCATAAATGGATAAAGTCGTAGGGCCTGTCTAACAACCATCGCTGGTGCGTTTACTGTGATAATGTGGATAGTCGAAGGATATCAAGATGGGCGTGCTCGGCATCAGCGACAACTTCAACGTGATCGACAACCTGGAGAAGCGCGTGCGGTCGCGGTGCGCTACTTGAATTCGACTCTATAACAGCAAAATTGTATTACATGTGCTGAGTTCTTTTTGGTTATTTCACATAGGTTCTCGAGTCTGCAGATTGTGATCGACCGGCCGACGTTCGCTCAGGTGAAGGAGCTCATGGTGGCAGCGCTGTCACTGAAAACAATCGACTGGGACACGCTGCCGAATGCTCAAATCCTGCGCCGCCCGTCCGACAAATTTATCGAGCAATTCGACGCCAAAGTCGCCGCGCTTTTCAAAGACGAAGCTTCAGCAGCAGCGCCACCCTCCACACACACCAAAAGCAACAACAAGAACAGCAGTGCATTGCTACTCGCGAGTCTCCAGTTTGACTACGACATCGGCAAGCCACTCGAGTTCTTTCTGCGCATAGCCGCCGCTGCGGTCTTCTATTTATCCGTCAAAGAGCCGTTCGTGAGCGTGCGGCACTTCCAGGACGCCAAGCACCTGCTCGAGCAGGATCACCAGCTCGCGACGCTCAAGACGATCAATGACCACGGCATCGCGCTCATGATCGGCATGAGCCAGCTCGAGAAAGACGGCCAGCGCTTCTTCACGCTCGAGATGGTCTACGCGCGCTGGCAGGCGTTCTACCGCAAGCACGATCTGCTACACCAGCTTCCGACGCGCAGCGAGGCCCAGAAGGCGCTTGAGAACTTGTTGCGACTACAACTCGTGAAGGACGCCGGCGACGCGTTCCGCATCGGCCGGAGCGCCAAGCACGCGGCGCCTGAGTCACTCCAGCCCGAGTACCGCGTCGTGCACCTCAACTTCGCACCGCGCACGCTCGAAGGCATGATCCGCAACCGCAGCATCAAGTGCTCGACCGCCATGGTCGAGTGGGCGGTCAACGGCGCGTAACTAACTAATTATACCCAGGTCATTTTATGAATAGACTCCTCAGTTTGGGAAGTACTAAATATAGTATCGCGGTACCAAGAGCTGGTGGTGACTTGCATTTACCAAGCAGTTCGTTCACAGCATTACGAGACCGCTCGACGAGCAGACATTAAAGCGCAGGCTGGCGAGGCTCGTGTGTGACTGTGGCTGCCATGGTCGTGGGCTTCCTGCTCAATGGTGAGGATGGAGGCAATGGAGCCGATGGGAAGCACCTGACGCGCAAAAAGTACCTCGTCGCGCGCAGCAACGAGCAGACCAACTCGATCTTCGACTACGTGTATGTCAGGGACACCATTCCAATCGTCACGCCACTGCTTGTTTGTTGCTTGCTTTTGTTCTCACTGCTGATGCTTTGCGGTTGCTTGTTAGGCATTTGTCAACCACGCTGCTGCGGAAAGTACGCTTCGGCCAGCCCATTGAACTCGCGATCCAGGTCTGAATGGCTCTTCTCAGCTGACTAAACCAATCTTGGCATATTGATTCTCTGGCGGCTGAATTCCCTCATTGTGTCTTTGTTTATGCTGTAGAAACCACTCAAAGGTGACAAGAGCTCCAGCAGCAAGAAGCAGCTGACCAACTTGAAAGACGTGACCTTGTTCGACTCTTGGAGTCCGTTATCCTCTGATACTAAAGCACCTCAGCACCAGCACCAGTCTCAGCGCCAGGATTCCACCAAAACCCCCAGCAAGACTCTCAGCAAAAGCGCCAGTCGCTCGGAAATCAGATTATCGTCATCACAAGCAATCGGATCCAGTGCTCTGCTCATCCGCTACGGCCACATTGTGCGCTTCCAGGCGGCAGACGGCGGGTTCCTCCTGGTCGAGAGCGACGGCTGCCTGCGCAAAGTACCACAGGACCACGTGAGCGATCCGCGAACTCTGATCACGCTCTTCCCACGCGATCCGATCTCGAATGTCGGCAAACAGAACAACCGATGCGTTCACTCGGGCGACTGGGCGTTCATCGTGCAGGGAAACGTGGCGGCGCTTGAGACGGAACTGGGCATCGCACGTGCGGATTCGGACGAAATGGTGGAAGGCCCAGCGTATCTGGTCGACGAAGTCACGCGGCACGACGACGCAGCAGCAACAACGGCTTCAGTTCAGAACCAATGCCAAAGTGACGAGCAGAGTCAACAAGAACAGCACAAGCACACCTCCACTCATTATTCCCACGTGACCAAGCAGGCGATCCGTAAGAAGCAGCTCGAGCAGGCGTTCTCACAGGAGATCGAGTGCATGCCCACGACTGTTTGGAGATTGCAGAAAGTGTCGAGAAGCCACGGTGTATCTTCAAATGGCAACAAATCGTCAGCAAGCCCTAATCGATCATCGTGCTTCAGGCATGGCGCGCAGCTGCAGATCTTCCAGAACAACTTTGTCGTGTGCTACGAACTACAGAGCTCCAAGGACGACGACGATGAAAATGGCAACAACAGCAGAAAGAGTCGACGAAGCAGCTCGGCGATGTCGTCGTTTCCGCTTGAAGCAGCACCAGCAGTAGACGGCACAAACTCAAACTCAAACGGCAGCGCTGGTGATTCAAGAGCCTCTCTCAATGAGACTTTACCATCTGACAGCCAAGTTTCCGGTGCGTTGTCATCTTCGCTGGGTCATCCGAGTGAGAACAAATCGATCTTCACGCATGTGTGGCTCCAGGAGACCCGAGAGTTCGCTGTTTCCTACCACCCAACGAATTGCTCATGCTCCGCCTCCTCCAGCAGCAACAGCAGTAGCTGTAATCCAGACCGACGAAAGACGATTTGGGATAACACCTGGACGATTTGCGACATCAACGTGGTCGAGAGTCGCAACTCGAGAGCCCCGCCGCTATCGCTGGGCTCGCCTCGACATGAGAAAGCTCGACGGCGCTCAAAGCTCAGTGCAACTACCACCACCACCATCACCACCAAGGTCGAATCACTTGTCAGCGCAGAATCCAGCAAAGCTGAAAAATCAATGGCGCCAGGTGATGAAGACGATGAACTCGATCCGCTCTCCGAAGAACAGGAAGAAGGCGCGGAAGACGAAGCCGATGAAGATCAGGAGACACCACTGCAAAGACAAGCGTCTGTGTTTGACGTCGCAAAGTTCGCAGTCAAGGCGGAAACACAGCAAGCGCGCGCTGCACGGATCATCATGCGGTTCTTCCGGCGCCTCTTTCGCGATGAGGTGACACAATCCCGCGTCCAGGACTTTCTGCGCCGCAGACGCCGCTTGACGCTCACGAAGAGAGATGGTGATACCAAGTTGAGCACCAAGCAGCAGCTCAAGCTCCTGCAGTGCTACAACCCGAATGTCTACGGAGGTAGTGGAAGCAGTGGGTCGACTAAGTGGCAGAATCAGCAGCGAGGTCTCCTCACGCTCGACCAATTCACCAACAGCGCGGAAGCAGACCGCCAAAAGCTGGCGACGATGAAGTGCGAGGTTGACTTCCTCAACCGAGACTGGCTGCGCACCGAATGCCACTCGGTCCAGAAAATGACTTCGACCTCTCACGAAATATACTCGCGCCGACCGCTGTCATCGCCATTCACGTCGAAGAGGATCCTCGCGAACCGTGAGCGAGAGCAGCAGTTCCAGGTCGAAATGAAGATGGCGCGACGCGATCCACCGAGCTTCCACTATGGGGGCTCTCAGGCAGTACCAGCAACACGACGGCCGCAAACAGCTCCGCTTGCAATCGATCCGTTCGCGTCAAAATCTCCATAGAACCTGATTGAAGACGCACGTCAGTGTGTTTTATTACGACCCCACATCACCACCAGCATTACACGATCTCTGACAGAGTTGTTCCGAGCAGAAGCCATTTACTCTTCATCGTTTTGACGCTCGAAGATCCTGCTGCTTGCTCGAACGGGATGAAGTGAAATGGCGCGTAGATCTTGACGAGCGCATTCGGCTTCAAGCTCAGATGCGCAGCTGTCTGGGACGAAAATGCCACTCGGACGCGCACTTTCTCTTCGTTGCATGGTGTCTGAACTCCTGGGCTGAGCTCCTGAACAACACCATCGTACACAGTTTGCTGGTCACTGCTCTGTCGTACTTGACGTCGCAAGCGAATCACCGTGAAGTCTCGATCCTGGACTCTGTCGAGACCTCCTGGCACGCCGTGCCCACTGGCGTCTCTGGTCTGCTCCACAAGCGTTTGGCCGTGCGAGTGGAGCATCGTGAGGTCGCGGTTCGACTTTCGGATCGCTCGTGCGATCACTTCACCGAGCTCGCCGCGGATTTTCATTGCAGCAGCGTCCGGCTTCTGCTGCTTCTTGCGTGACGCAGTAGCAGGGTTGTTGTGCAACTTGGACGGCGAAAAGATCTGCGTCTCGAACTTCTCCTCTCGCATCTGGTGCTCCGTGTCCGCGATCGCGTCTTCGTTGTCGATTGTAAACGACGACTCGCACGACTGATGACATACAACACGTAAGTCAAACCAGTTAATCAACCTATTAAATTCGCTTCTATCGGTTAATAGCAACAATGAGAACCCAAGGCAACAACGTACATTGTCGTGGTGTTGACTTGGTCGCTCGTCCTGTGTTTTCTGCTGCGAGAGTAGTGTCGCGCGCATGAGGACGTCTGCTAATCGTCTTTTCTTTGGACCGCTCTGCGATTGTTCATCTTGTGTCTCTCGCTGCGACTCCATCACCAGCGACAGCGGAAGCGACGCACTTTTGATACAAGATGTATCGGAGTAGAAGTCAGTGAGCATAGTGCAATCCGATCGTGTTCAAGTACAGATCATCAAAACGTACCGTCGTGGTCCTCCTGTCTGCGCTTGGGGCTTCTTCTGCAGCGCGTTTGGGACGGATTTCCGCCTGTCGGTCCCTTTTTTCGCAACAGCAGTCGACTTTTGACTCCATCGCGACGGGCGAGCGTCCGCTGCTTCGATGCTCAGCCGCTTTGAAATACTAGAGACGACAGCAGGCTTCGCTGGTCTTTCTCTCTGTGTAGAGTTTCTTGATGCTGCTTCACCAGGCGATACGATGGCACTGCTCGAGCGACGCGGTGGTGTGACTCGCACAGGCGACGTGCTCTTACGTATGATTGTATTTGAATGCGATTTCTTCGGCATCGCTGCTGCAATAGAAGCAGACGGCTGGAAATCGAAAGTTGTAGTAGACTCCATGACTGTATCAAATACGTCGTCTGCCTCCTCCGCTTCATACGCATCGACCGGTCTTTGCTTGCGCTTGGGCTGCTGTAGGAGCGATGCGAACGGGTTCTCATCTTCCGCCTCATTATCATCATCTTCATCGCCACTGGCATCTACAGCGCATAACAAACAGCATTACCAACAGCGTGGGTTCAGAACCGGTCACACATTTAAACTCAATCACACTAACTAGCACAAACAAACCCATAGCAACGCACCCAACTGGAAGAGCGGCTGCTGGTGGAAGATCTCCTTGGGGCGCTCTAGGATTCCGCTGATGCCGTTCCCATGCCCTACTGCTGCGCGTTTTCCTGCAGCGCTAGAGGATGTTCGAGGAGCTCCGCGTCCGCCTCTCGAATGGCTCTTGGTGTTCGCAGTCGAGCGCGCGTTATCCCTGGGGTCCTCGGGCGAATATAGCAGTGGGTTCTGGCGCTGCGAGCCAGCGTCCACATCGTAGTACACGACGCGCTCATCGTCGTCGTCGCCGTGACGCGCGCACTTCCTCGCGTGCTGCTGCTGCTGCATGCTTTGGCTCGAAATGGGCAACCTGCGCGCCAAAAAACCAATGTACAATGATGTACCTTTATAATGGACCCAGTTTGCATATGGACTCTAATAGTAGACTATGACCATCACTCTTACTGGTCACTCATTTGACATGGATACATTTTGATCCCGCTCACCATTCATGGGTTCACAAGCGTGGGGTTGCATGGACACAGCTCCATCTTCTCGTATTATAGATGCTGCGGTATTATATAAGAAGGCGCAGATTATAGTACGCATACCTGCCTCACCCAGTGCACCCCAACCACGCCTCGACGCTCGGGTCGCGCGGTTCGCCAACGCCACGCGCGATGAGCTACTTGCGCATCGCAATCAAGTCAAGAGAAGGGACGCAGGCAATCACCTGCATGCGCGCGTTAAAGCACACTCCAGTCGTAGTTCCCAGAGAGCACTGCTTATACTTGACTGCGCCGCAGAGAACATCAGACGTATAGATCGAAGGAGCGGTTGTTTTAACGTCGAAGGTGAGGTTTTGGATGCAAATCGTGGCATCGATGTGAGCGAGAAACTCCATGTTCTCTGTCCTGATGCGAGCGTCTGTGCACGTCACAGACTCTCCATCGGCGCAAGGCAGGCGCTGGAAGTCAGTGAGGCCACAGACTCCAGTGATGCAGCCGTTGCAACAGACCGAGTTTCTTGCCGTCAGTCCAAACGAGGAGAGCTTCTTCAGTGAAGTAAACGAGGGAAGCGTGTCGACGTGAATTGTGTCGATGATCAAGACCTTCGAAGCTCGATATTTCGTGGATAGCGTGCGCGATCGCGATCGCCAAGTATCTCAAATGGCTCATCTTGGAAAGCTTCGAATGTCACCCAGATGCATGAAAGTCAAGTACGGCATGACGGTGAACAGGTCTGACGGCAGGTGCGTGAGCTGATTGGGAGTGAAGTCACCTTCAATATGCCTAGAGACGCAGCGAAAAGGGTCAGTGATATCGAGCCATTTGGATATCGATCGTCTGAGCATTTTGTACAAACTTACAAGTACTCGAGGTAGTGGAACTCCTTCGCCCAATCCGGGAATATTTGGATTCGGCTGTAGATTAAGATGACTTGTTCCAGTTCGTGGCATCCGCGCAGCTCAATCGAGAATTCTGAGAGCTCTCGATTGATGATCTAGATAATGCGGAGCTCACCAGCTGCAGCCAAGCGCGCGAGGCTCGCAGACGTGTCTGGCGGATTCAACCACTCGTTAAAAGCAGCTGGTGCCGTATTCCGGCCAACATACACCAGGCACGTGCAGTTCTCTGCGCCAACGTTCCACTGGTAGCTTGTCACCGCGCACTTCGAAACCTTGTGCACAATTTGGTACTTAAATCGACTACCACGACGGAGTAGATGTAGATCACCACTCCCGCGATGAAGAACATGGACGCGCGCACGAGCGTTGGGGCATTTCGCTTGATAGTGTCAAGCGGCTTCGCTGGAATCCCTGTTGGAGCGACCTTCGCCTGTTCCTTAATGTCGCGATTTGGAGGAGAAACTGGAGATCCTTGTGGTACTGAATCTGCTGGGAGCAGGTGCATTACTTTGTTTTCGTTTTCGTCGACCACCGCTCGCGTGTTCTTCCTCTGCTCACGAGTTGCGGCTCTCTGTTGCACGACGGGGTTGTTGAGGGCACAGATGCTTTTCTTCCACTTGTAGAGTGAGAAAAGATTAAGCGACGATTTCACAACCAGAGAACCCCCGCTCGAGAACTACAGGTAGTGGAATGCAAGTCGGAACGTCACGATCTGCCTCAGGTCGCCATACAAACGCGCAATTCCGTCGAATGAACTGACCTCGAGTGTTGAGGCTCTGATCGGCTGCTCTGCACGATCGAACTCAAACGTGTAGATCGCGTATTCGAACACGACTAATGGCGCAAACACAGCAAAGAAGAGATCGAATCTAGCAACAGATGGTGTCAGCAAATAGGAATGAAGGGGCGGACGCAATCAGGTTCGATTCGACAAAACTTCAAGTACTTCGCACGACTTACAGATAGAAGAGCCGCACGATGGCGAGGCTGCGGTCGGTCTCAAATCGCTGGTAGCGGGACACTGTGTCCAGCCAGCTGATGAAGAGCAGGTGCGAGTAAAAGTAGACGAGCGGCGTGGGGAAGCCGTGTCGGAGGTACGTGGTCAGCATTTTGGTCTGGAAGATGAGCTTGGGCAGATCCAACGCAGCGCTCTGTGCATAAGAAAGAGCCAGGTAAGTGTGCCAGTTCCAAGAAAGAAGAGTCATTAGAGAACTGCAGCTCAAAAGCAAAAGTAGATGAAACCTTACGTAAAAGTGTCGATACTTACCGTCGTGCGACGTTGTTTCACGGTAGATCCCCGCAGTTGTTTGCATTCTTGACAGAGTCTTCGGATTGTCGGTGGTCGTTGAGGACTCGGTGCAAGGTGGTACACTCACGTTCGCCCATTGGATCAGGCGAAGCAGTTGACGAATGCGGATAAATTGTTGGTGGCTGATTGATTGTGGCGTTTCTATTTGATCTTGTTTCTTCGACGCTGGAAGCCGCCGTCCAAACAGCATGAGCAGCACCAAGCCGAAGAAGCCAAAACCAAATAAAATCAGCAATCCAGTCGCACAGATCATGATGGACGAATCTGGGTACGGCAGCAGCCAGAACTCGCCGTTGTCAAAATCCGCGGTATTCATCACGGTGTTGACCATCTTCGTTGGGTATACCTGGGCATACGCAAGGAAGAATGTGAGTGCTGCCGCGAGCATCAGCGTCACGATCATGGTGATGCCCAAATATCTGAAGACCTCAAAGAACGCCGTCTTTGACTTGATTCCATCAGGCATCCCGCACTATTAACGGGAGTCGCCATCCAGTGCCTTTGAACTGGAGCTCGTTTCTGGAGGAGTAATTGATGGTCGGTTCTCCAACACCACAGCCGTAACTGAGGCTGAGATTGGAAATCGAGTTTCATTCATTGTTGAATTCGGCTATTGATCCTGGAGCTCGATCTCGGTCACCATCGCCACTATCTGTGCTGGCAGACCTTGCTCGTGCGCAGCTATTGCCTCTACGTTGTCAAGAAAACACGATTCGCGATTGTAGTTGACATCTGCGCTCATTACCAACGTGCCAATGACCATTGTCAGCTAGCTTCCCTCGCTTACTGGCAAACTGAATGAAGTTCAGAAAACAGCAGAATGACTGCAGTTTTCGATAGGTAACTTTGCTCAGACGAACCGGTTGTCTCCCAGATGCGATATATTTAACTGATCAAAATGAACGTGCGTGAAACCACAAAAATACCTGCTCATACAGTTCGAAACGCATTCAAAGCATCTCACTCATATGCAAAAGCTTGTTTCTCTACCTGCTCTGCCTAGAGCAGCAACCTTCTCAATGCAGCAGCAAGTATCATTGCTATTCATCCTGCCACAGCAGCGAAGTATCAAACTTTAACATCGCAAAATTTCGGGAATGTAAATTCATATTTGCAACGCGCTCACCTGAGCGTGAAGGATCTTTGGCGCTTTGCTTGCCTTGCAGTGATGACGAATTGTTTCCTCTCCGTCAATCAATGCTGGGCACTGGCTGTCCATGCCAATCTATCCTTGCGCTCATCCACTTTGTTTTGATTATCTCTTCTAAAGGAGGCGAACCATAGCCGCCACTCGTACCTGTCTCGAAAATTGCAACGGACTTGCCGATGAAATCGACTTTCTTCGGCACTGTGAGGCGGCATTTCGCAAGCTGGGGTCGTCGAGGACCATTGGATCCTCCAGTTGTTGAGGAAGAGCTACCGAGTCCGTTGTAATAGTACAACTCGAACTCTTCATCCACCAGTGGTTCCTGCTGAGCTACCGGTTGCTGTGACGATGATAGAGTCGAACTGGATACTGCACCTGATCCGCTACCTTCCGAATCAAATTGCGCTTGCAGTTCTCTTGCGATATCAGAATCCGATCGCGGTCGCTGCTGTGTTTGCTGAGTACCTTTCGTATCAACACTGCTCTGATAGTTTCCGCTGAGCGCCAGTTCGAAATCGCCTGTGTGCAGAAGCACCGAGATCACTTTCCAATACTCATCCCACAGCACAATACCTGCCCCGGCAACTTCGAGCCGAGCAAGTAGTCGCGCCATCCAGTACTCGTTCGACAGGATCTCTCGGGCGACGCCAAGCTGCTGCAACGACTCTGCAAGTACGGAAATGTCCATGAACCCAGTCTCCATCGAGTCGAACGACTTGAACACGCGCTGCACTCGCTGGAAGAGCATCTGCGACGTCGACTCTTCACAAATCGCTGGGTCCAGACCAAAGCAGACGCTGAAGTGGGACGAACTGCCAATCACCCATACCGGGTAAATCGGCGACTTGTAGTAGCTACCAACCTGGCAGTACCGCAGCGCTTCCAGGTGGGTCAAGTAGCCAATCCGAGAGCGCTCTGGAACCCCATGCAACATGAGACCAGTGTCGCCCATGGGAACGCTGCCGTCAAACACATTGGAGACAGCTGAGCCTGTGAGAAGAAAATTCAGCAGCTCTTGGGAACAGTGACCAAACTGACCAGTGAACGCAGCTTCAAGATCGTCCATCTCGGATCGAATCGCCTCAACACCTTTTGTTTGCAGCGCGCTGAACATGAAATTCATCACACCCAGCGGTGATTGGTACGCGTGGAGATGCTCGTGGATGACACGCAGTAAGTCGGGATCCTTGTGGGTCGACACGTGGATGACAGTTTCGTGGTACACTGGTCCTTCTTCACCTTCAGCGGCAGCATCTGGTTCACTCTGCGCCACAATGTGGATCACACGCTGTTCAACAGCACTCTGACTTTGTCCCTGACGTTTACTGCAGCGCACTAAGATCGATGCGATCGCCTCAGTCAGCAGCGCGTTCTGCCCGCTCTCTCCCGCCTGCGCAACGTGCGCGATCAGCTCCTGCAGCGTCTTGTGCGAGTCCTCTGCTGCTGCTGCTCTTGTCTCGCTGTTGGTACTCGTAGTGTTCGCCAAGCGCCGCTGGACTTCGTGGTACTCGAACAGGACCAGCCGCAAGATCTCTGCCTGAACCGCGGCAAGAACGCCGCACGGACCGCCGTGACCCTGCACCAGCCCGAGCGGAAAGTCGGACGACGGCGCCTGGAACTCAAAGCCCTGCTGGTACCAGCGCAGCGTGTCAGGGTGGTCCGCGCTGCTCACGTGCTGCGGCCACATGAGTCTCAGCATCTCGAGCCGCTCCACAGCACTCAGCACCCGCATCGTCGTCATTTTGATGATCTGGTGCTTCTTCGAATGCGCCAAAATGCGGAGGATGGATCTTGGACCTCTATAAAAATACCTTGTTATATTGAATAACCTGTTTATATTAAAAGGACCTTGATTGAAATGTTCATTTATCTGTTTGTTATTCATATTCGTATGAATCAAATGTGATGCGTGATATTTGGATTGCTTCAATCTTGAACCAGCAGAATAGAAATGTCAATTTCTAACATCTACGTTTCTATTTCTACTCTTCCTTTCCTTACCGTTTCTATTTCTAACCTGATTTCTATATTCCAGCCAGCAAACACGCCATTTCCGTCCAGTTTATGGATCTTGTTGCGCGATGGAGAGTGGCATCTGAAGCGTTGAAGTAGCGGCGAATCTATCTCTAACTTAAGTTTCTAACGTTTCTAAAAGGATCGTGATGGCGTTCAGTATCGCTTTGTGCGTAAAGTTTTTGTTCCGCGGCATCTGGCGCTTTTTGGCTGGGGGGTTGGGGAGTCGGCAGCCAGAAACCCAGCAGAGAGCGAGCGAGAGATGCGCCAGCCACAGCAGCGCAGCGCGTGAGAAGGCGGCAGGGCGGAAGGAACAGAGGGGTTTCGCCAGAAGAAACAGCAGCAACACTCTCACTCTCTCTCACTCTCTCGCGCGCCCCTTCGAGTGTCGAGTAACACTTTTCAATTGAACAGCAAGAGAGAAAGAAGAACAAGAGGAAGTTGCGGCGAACGCTCCGCCCATTTGACTCACAAGACGAATCAAGAACGAACGATGCCATCGCTGGTTCACGTGCGTCGCTTGCTGGCGGCGGAACTGCTGACCAAGAGCGCGGCGGAGGAGCGACCTGTAGCAGTGGAGCGGGTAGCAGAAGATAACCAGCAGCAGCCGGAGCAAGAGGAGGAGAAGAAGACACAGCAGCAGCCGGAGGAAAGCGCTGTTAGCACATCACCTACTGATGTTACTACAAACAACAACACTTCACCACAAGTGGCAGCACCAGCCCAGGACAAGACGGATGGCGTGGTGCGCGGCGACGGATGTGCGAGCGATCTCGAGAGTTTTTGCAAGCGCGAGGCGAACATCCTGACGCTGCTGGAGAACGCGCCGACAGAGATCGACGCCGCGCAAGTTGCGCGCGCGATGAAAGGCGTGCAGCTGTGTATGGCGAAAAACGTCGAGTCGCTCTCTCCAGTGTGCATCGAGGCGCTCGTGGCCGAGCTTGTGAATCAGAAGAGCAGCGGGATTCACACAGCAGCGAATGCAGCGGACGCGCTCCAGCCGACCACGTACGAGTCAGTTCCAGACAGCAAGAACAACAACCTGTACAACAACCGAAACGCCCCGGACGACGAAGACTCATCGGTCGAAGTGTCGATCCATTACTCCAAGCACCACAACACAGCAGGAGCAGCGGGGCTCCGCGGACATCCAGCATTAGCAGCAGCAGCTCCAGCGATCGACCAGACACAGCACCCAGCGAGCTTCAGCTCCTCTGGCGAGTCGGACATTGCGTCGCCACTCATGTTCTTCCTGGTGTTCCCGTTCTTCTGCATCGGACTGTACGTGACGTACAACCACGCGCTCGTGTACCTCCGGCGCCGGAAGGACGCGCTCCGCATCGAGAGTAAGCAGTATATGCCCGTGCCATAAAGCTCCCAAGATTTCCGTCGCATCGAACAGCGTCGCGATCTCCAGTCTCTTGCATCATCAGGCTGCAACGTCACAGACGCAGAAGCCTCATCCCCTCCCTCCCTTAATTGGGATGCAGAGAACGAGCCTCGAATCTCTAAACCCCCAACGAGCAAGGGCGCGTACCGTGTATTGGTATCAAGACATCATCATCAGTAAGTAAGTAATGGCAGGCATAGTCGCCTTTAGGATCTTTTTTATATTTTTTATAGGAGGCGACTGCCTAGAGCTGAGCATGTATCCATCGTGACTGCAGCCATTGTAATTTAATTTTTCAAGCATATCAACACATTTTTCATTCAGTTGCTTGTCGAACTACTCATTTCATTTGCTGCAGTCCTCGATAGGTAAGCCAGCCATTTAGCCATCATGTGTATGCAGCAAAAATTGGCTCCATTGGCTCCATCGCGGTAGAATTTTTGAAGCTCGTATCGCATAGCGGTAGCGGGGGTTCACGTGACCAACGAACGCATAGCTTTCTCAAAGCGAAGCCACCTCGCGCAGCAGATGGTGGTCAGTTTCAGATGTTACAATTTTCCGCAGCAGCAGCAGCCTCGAGTTTGCATCACGTTGTGATCACCATCCACGCGTCGTTTCGTCATTTGCTCAGGAGTTTCTCCCTCAAATGACACGCCGTTTGATTTTTGATGCGCATCCCCGCCTCCCAAGCATCTCTTCCACCAAAGTTCCACCCCACCAAATAAGGTTCCCCACGCTACAATGATCAAAGATGTAAATTAGCGTGACAGAAAACCTGTATCTAGGGAGTTTGTATAATTAGAGTAACCACATAAAAATGGACTCACATTAGGAGCACACCCATATTTATGTGGGGCACATAAAACTGGAAGTGGGATAACTGAAAGCATGTGGGACACACAAGATCGGTCAGCGAAGAGGGAAAAACGAAGGGGGGGCAAACGTGGCGTGATCTCCAAGCTCATGCGATTTGGATCGATAGCTTCAGTATCGGAAATCAATCACACGCGGCTCAAGATGAACTACGGCGGCGGGTACGACCAGCAGCAGCAGCAGTACGGCGGCCAGCAACCAGGCTACGACCAGCAGTACGCTCAGCAACAACAGGGAGGCTACGGCGGCCAGCCACAGGGAGCGGGCCAGTACGACCAGTACGCCCAACAGCAGCAGCAGGCGGGCGGCTACGACCAGTATGGCCAGCAGCAGGGCTACGGTCAGCAAGCCGCAGCGTCAGGCATGCAGCCGCAGGAGTGGGACTTCCACGGCATGGAGGCGAAGGACGGCATCCGCTTCTCATGGAATAGCTGGCCGTGCACTAAACTCGAGCAGACCCGCTGCGTGATCCCCGTGGGTGCGCTCTACCAGCCGCTGAAGCCGATCGAAGGCATCCCGCCAGCGGTCGAGTACGACCCGATACACTGCAAGTCGTGCTCGGCGGTGCTCAACCCGTACGTGCAGGTGGACTTTGTGTCCAAGCTCTGGGTGTGTCCGTTCTGTGTGACGCGCAACCACTTCCCCCCGCACTATGCGGAGAACATCACGCAGGAAAACCTGCCGGCGGAGCTTATCCCGCAGTACACGACGCTCGAGTACGAGCTGCAGAACCGCCAGGCGGGCCCGCCTGTGTTTGTGTTCTGTATCGACACGTGCATCCCTGAAGACGAGCTGGAGGAGCTCAAGGACTCGATCCAGCAGACGCTCAACCAGTTGCCTCCAGACGCGCTCATCGGCCTCGTGACCTACGGAACCATGGTGCACGTGCACGAATTGGGCTTCCCAGAGGTTCCAAAGTCGCACGTGTTCCGCGGCAACAAGGACTTTTCCACCCAGCAGGTGCACGACATGCTGGGACTCTCGGCGCTGAACCGCGCCAAGACGCCAATGCAGCCGGGCCAGCAACAGCAGCAGCCAGTGAACAACGCGGCGCGCTTCTTGCTGCCAGTGTTTGAGTGCGGCTTCACGCTGGAGTCGATCCTGGAAGACTTGCAGAAGGACCCGTGGCCCGTCGCGGCGGACCAACGTCCGCAGCGCTGCACGGGCGTCGCGCTCTCAGTGTGCGTGGGTCTCTTGGAAGCCACGTACCGCGGCCAGGGTGCGCGCATCATGATGTTCGTCGGTGGTCCACCAACTGTTGGCCCAGGCAGCATTGTGAGCCGCGACCGCAAGGAAGACATCCGATCGCACACGGACCTGCAGAAGGACAACGCGCCGCTGACGAAGAAGGCCGTACAGCACTACCAGGAACTCGCGAACCGGTGCGTGAGCTCGAACCACGTGGTGGACATCTTCGCCTGTTCGCTGGACCAGTCGGGCGTGATGGAGATGAAGTCGTGCGTGCAGAAGACCGGCGGCGTGATCGTGCTGGCCGACTCGTTCGGCCAGTCGGTGTTCCGTGAATCATTCCGCCGCATGTTCAGCAAGTTCTCGGACGAGGCAGCAGACTGCGACAAGGACCACTTGACCATGGCGTTCGCGGCATCGCTCGAAGTTCTCACGAGCCGCGAGTTCAAGGTCGCTGGTGCGATCGGACCGTGCGCAGCGCTGAAGCGTCAAGGCAGCAGCGCGCCGAAAAACGTCTCGGACGTGGAGATTGGCATCGGCGGCACAAACACGTGGGCCATGGGAGGCATTGACCCGAACACCACGATCGCGCTTTACTTTGACATCTCGAACCAGACGGCGCTCCCACAGGGCAAGGGGCGCTACATCCAACTGATCACCAAATACCAGCACGCGAGCGGCCGCTACCGCACGCGCGTGACCACGATCTGCGGGCCGTGGACCGTGGATCCGAACGACACGACGTCGCTCGGCCGCGGCTTTGACCAGGAAGCAGCCGCCGTGCTGCTCGCGCGTATCGCCGTGCACCGCTCCGAGTCGGGCGAAGAGCAGCTCGACATCATGCGCTGGATCGACCGATCGCTCATCCGGCTGGCGGCGCGCTTTGCCGACTACCGCAAGGACGATCCGTCAAGTTTCCGTCTGTCGCCGGAGTTTGCGATCTTCCCGCAGTTCATGTTCCACCTGCGCCGCTCGCAGTTCCTGACCGTATTCGGGTACTCACCCGACGAGAGCTCATACTACCGCCACTGCCTGCTTCGTGAGAGCACGACGAACTCGCTCGTGATGATCCAGCCGTCGCTGCTGTCGTACTCGTTCAACGGACCACCGGTGCCGGCACTGCTGGACGCGGCGAGCGTGCGCTCGGACACGATCCTGCTGCTCGACTCATTCTTCTACGTGGTGGTGTTCCATGGCGACATGATCGCGGCGTGGCGCGACCAGAAGTTCCACGACGACCCGGCGCACATCAACTTCAAGAACCTGCTCGAGGCCCCGCAGGCCGACGCGCAGCTGATCATGGACTCGCGCTTCCCCGTGCCGCGCTATGTGGTGTGCGACCAGCACAAGTCGCAGTCGCGATTCCTCATGGCGAAGCTCAACCCGTCGGTGACGCACAACAGCATGGACGGCCAGGGTGAGGTCATCTTCACGGATGACGTGAGTCTCAAGGTCTTCATGGAGCACCTCATGAACCTCGCGGTCAAGTCGTAGATCCAGAAAGAGATACAATTTGTGACTCAAAGTAATGCGAAATGGTTATTGGTTGTTGCAAATATATAAATCTTTGATTTTAATTTTACAACTGATGGCCATGTCGGAAGATCGGAGTGACATCAAGCAGTGAAGCAGAAGTTGCTTTGTTGACCACGCTGTTTGAGAAAAATCGCGAACTAGCACAAGTTGAAGTCGATGTCAAATCTCATGTGAAGCGCGCTCACTTGGCTTGATCTCTGCCTCCGGTACCTGCCTCGCAGTCTTCTGCAGACTTGCGCATGACACCTGCGAGAGACTGACACTCGAGCAATGCTCTCCGATTCACCAGGTCGCGAGCATTTCTCGCTTGCACAGCCAGCCAGCGCGGGGACTTTTTACTGTCCCTCGGCATGGCGATGGTGAATTCTGGACGAAGCATGTATTTATTTTACGGCTTACGGTACATCCAAACAACAGTACTGCGAGCTGATTCTATTGGTTTCCACCTAAATAGACAAAAGCAGCGCGCGCGAAGCACGAGCGACGGCGCGGAGTCCTCAAGCCCTGGCGCACGCATCTGAAGCAGATGGAGGATATGACATCACGCGGCCGGTCACGAGCACAGTGAGTATCGGTCGGAGGTGATGAGAATCGATCTCGGCGTCGCGTCCACGAGAAAGAACTGGCGCGAGAACGTGCGAAGATGCCGTGAGTTGCTGGAGCTGCTCGCGATCATCATCGTCGCTGAGAGCGTGTCGATAGATGGCGAACTACCGCAGAGAGTGTGCGACAGCACACTCTCTGCGCATTCGGACTCTGCGTGGCCGCGCCGCTTTCAGCTCGATTTACGAACGACAAGCGCATCATGACGGTGGACGACGCGGAGGTGTACCGGGAGTTCTGCTTCGCGTTCGACGAGCGCTCGCTGTGCGACGAGTTTCGCTGTGCGCGCGATGAGGTCCACAGTAAGATCACACCGGAAATAAAGCAGATGGTGCAGAAGCACTAGCCGCCCCCCGTTTCTTTTCTCATGACCACGGATTGACGGAGACCGGATCTGTCAGTGGCGTAGCTGAAGTCTGCGCTGACGTTGATGAAAGTAGTCACCGAGAAAACGAACCAAGAGCGAGCTCGAGATGACAATGACGGTAAGGATAGTGTTGATCAGCGGTGGTATCGATTTTCGTACACATATCTACGCGCGGGGTTGTCTGTCAGTTCGTTCAAGTTTGAGCAAGGCGCTGTACCCGTTCTGACAGAGATGCTCGCGCTAGGCGTTGGCGCCAATTCCGCATTGGGTAGGTTGCCAATCTCCGAGCTGGGTCCTATTCTGCACGTGGTCATCGATGGGTCTTTGCCCCGGGTATCAGAAGGCTACGGAAAGATTCTGCGCGGCGAGCGGAAGGAGTTGCGGCTTCAAAATTGGACGCCTAACGGAGCCTGGCACGCGCGACAGCTGGAAGTGGTGTACTCGTCGCTTGTCGTGTGTAAGGATTTACAGCGATTGCACCTGTTGCATTTGGGCCGCGGTGGTGGTAGATCTCCATTGGGTGAGAGCAGACGCAAGAAGGTGCTGCAGTGGCTGGCGTACGCGCTCTTCAGCAAGGAGTCCAGGGCCAGTTTCACGACCCTGACGATCGAAGAAGCGGATTTTCAGGAAGAAGATATGACCGCGACCATCGATGTACTCGTGTCGACACAGCCAGTGAAGTAGTTCCTGGATGATGACCCAGAGACTGAAGACAATGGCGATGATGGCGAGGATAAGAATCCTGGGTTTGTCTCTTTGAAAGCGGAGACAACGATCACGATCAAGCCGATTGATGATGAAAGCCAACTGAGAGCGAGCCCAAAGTCGTTTGTTCTGAAACAGGATGGCGTCTTTCGCGCGATGAAGAACGACACGCGTCTCGACTGGGTGGACATTATCGTCCCGCATTATGAGTACTGCGTCATCCCTCGGGCTTTGGTCGACCATTTTGTATCAGCCGCGCCAAGCGAGTCGTTTTCGTCTTCTCCATCAGCTGGCTATTGTGGCAAGATCACAACGTTGAAACTGGACGAATCAAACCACCCGACGCTGTTGGCACTGATCGACTTTATCGGTCCCAAGTTGCTGTCGGTGGAGCTTCTGGCCCGGTACGGCGACTTCATCACGGTTGATTTCCTTCGTTAGCTCTTGGCTGCGTGTCCGAATCTGGAGGACCTCCAGTTTGGTACACCAGAGGAGAACATCATGGCCATGTTCATCGAGGCGTACGAACGCAGAGAGTGCAAACTTGAGAGCCTGAGTATCGAAGATCTCAAGATTGGTCATGTCGAGGCGCTCATCGCGCTCATCCGCATGCTGCAAGAACCAGCCAGTGCTGTCGCGAAGAGCCTTTGGTTTCTGAAACTCTGAAGTCCACCGCTTACGCCGCCGCACCTTCTCTTGGATGAGAACGTGTTCGTCGAGTTCGCAGAAATGTTCCACGTCAACCGCACGCTTGAGTACCTGGTTGTTCACATGAATGAGACACTAACGGACGAGTTTGAAGCAGAATCGATGAGCTTCGACAAGCAGATCATTGAGCGGCGTCTGCCGAGTCCCAAGTGCCGATACGCGTTTCAGGCTGCTGACTTGCACTTTGTATACAGATATGTGAATTTGTATTGGGCGTCGAGAGAAATTGCATAAGGTGTTGGGAGACTGCGCAGGCAAGTAGCTCCACAACCACCGGTTCTAACTCACTACAAAAAGACATCTCTCGAGCGTACAAGAGAAGAACGCGTCTGGCATTGTTCTGCTGTGGTTGGTATCCTTTGCGCGCACTCTCGTTGCACTGATCGTCGAAATATGACAGACAAGATGTACCAGTTCGAGCTTGTCGGCGAGACGTCCAGCGAAGACACGAGCGATCAACGGAGAACGAAGAAAATGAAGACTATTGGAGCGACGGACCCAAGCCATCCCAGCGCGTGGTTCGATAGAGAGATGAGGATGAGTCTATGAATGCCGAGCTCGACAATGCTGAATGCGCTCTCAAAGCCTCGCGATCGATTCTCTGCACAGCCGGACGTAGTGATGGCGCCGCTACTCACGTCTTGGTTTCGTGTGCACCACTATGAGGACGCCACCCTATTATCGTGGAGGGAACGTGACCCAAGATTAGCAGTAGAGGTGGTGAGGCATTCTTGGAAGCGACCGGCGCAGAACGAATCAAGTCTTCCTCCTGACAAGATCGTCAACAGCTGTCTAAAAGTGCGGCTGTACCCAGACCAAAGACAGCGCGAGAAGCTCGATCTCATGTTTGCCACGAACCGGGCCATATACAACAAGCTCGTTGGATCATCTCGAGACGACTGCAGGTATCGCCTTGTTCTACGCGGCCGAAAGAACGACAACGAGAAGATGTCTGTGGCGGAGTTGGGGTCGAAGTACAGACCGATTGCACAGATAAAGACGATG
>JALBZB010000246.1:0-37188 GCA_038050625.1 Pythium sp. MPC-2022a
ACACAAAATGACGATTTCTGGGACATCGCCTCAATGAATGACGAAATGGCGCTAGAACCATTTGCTTGATTGTGAGGCCTTGGATCAAACTATGGCCTGCTGGTTGTTAGCAACAATGCCGTGGCTGTGCACGAGGAGGCTCTCTATCAAATTGAGTTGATTGATTTTCCCAGAGCAAAACCTGCTTTCCGCTCCCTGCCAGTGACGCGAGCTCGTTCAAGAAGTGCATGGAGAAGCTTTCGCGCACGCTGCTTGATTCGAGAAGAAACCGGTATTTGATGCAAAGAGTGACGCTGAACGGACTGCTGTTCAGCTCCATACTCGTATCGATGCTCGCGAGCATCGCCCAAATCCGTTCAAGGTAAAACCAGTCAATCTATTTTACGATGGCGCTTGTGGTGACTCGTTCAGCTAATGGCAACGTGTGCTATTATCATTCGACTGTGACAGGCGTTCAAAGGGCCGATCTGGAAAGACGCGATCCATAATTGCTGCCTCAACATTGTCGCGTGGGGCATCAAAATATACAAGTGGAGAATGGTGGAGCAACTCGGGGAAATCGTCGATACATCGGACATGGAAGGATTCATCCCCGTCATCAGTGTGCCAAATGAGCCGCAAATACGGGATCGCATACCATTATTGACGTGACAAGTGGAAGCGAAAAAGCGAGAAGCGATTGGGGTGGCAGCGCTCGTAAATGTGAATCTGAACGGCGCGACTTCTTTGCCAATACGCGTGTATTCGACAGTAGCAGCATGCGCGACTGTATTTCCTGATATGAGTGGCCGCCGTTGTGTTTTGCTCTTCACGTCCTGGTACATCTGGCACTCGTTCACAGCGTTCCGCAAGCTCTCTGCTGAATTTGAAGCAATTTGTGTGGCATATCTGCAGGAAGTTGGCTTGGGTCGATGGAGGTCGCTGTCTCCTCCCTCGCGCCAGTTTGGTTGCCCTCTCGCAGAAAGTGACGCCTGGATTTGCTATTGAAGAGGTCTGGCGCAGTTGTTGTAGGCCATCGATCTCCACTCTCTCCATCCCAATACATAGTCAGTTCTACATTTGCTCACATCGGCATACCTGTCTAGGGTTTGCAACTCAATCGAACGGGGAACATGAAGGAGCCACCGGACCCGACCTACCGTTGCATCAAGACGAGCCTCAAGAGCATCGTCAAGAACGATCTCGTAATCAAGAAGCTAACCGATGCCGCGCTACGGGCCAACGGCATCATGATCCACACACTCCAGCTGCTCAAGCTGTACCTGCTCCACTGTTGCGAGAAGGGCGACAAACTGCCCACGCTCGACAGACAATTCGTGACCTCAGTCATAAAGGTGCTCTGCAAGCCGCCCTCCCAGAGCAGGCTTCCAAAGGTCGAGACGGAGAGCATCAAGGGTACGCTCAAGGCCTTCTACGAGCAGCACTACAAGGCGTACATGTCGGAGGAGCTAAGCTACGAGCACATGAGTACCGTGCTCGACTACCTCTCGACCGACGTGATCACCATGTACGAAAACAACATCAAGCAGCACTACGTCGAGTACGTCGAGCGGTACGTCAACGTGTCGTGGTGCAAGAAGGAACTGATCGTCATCATCAAGAAGAGCGGGAGGGAGATGAGGAGTCGCCAGGACGTGCTGTGCGCTCACTTGCACAGGGTCAAGGACGACCTGCTCAGGTCACGCCTGCCGAAGACGTCGCACCCCCTCTACCACGCGTGGATAGACGAGCAGCACAACCTGGTGCTCCTTGCGGGGGATCTGAAAAACGATAACGTCCGCTACGACATCCAGTGCTCACCACAGGACTACCTCCCTTGCATGTTGCGCATGATGAGGGTGGTCGAAGCACACGGCACGAGCGTCAAGAACGCATGCCCACTGCGCAGCAACGTCGTGTCCAAACACGTCCGCGTAGACGCGGTGTCGCTCGTCAGCCTCTGCTTCACGGAGGAACAGGATAGGCGAAGCGACTACACGACGAAGGGCAACCTCGTCAAGCGCCACGACAGTACATGGGGCTTCTTTTTCAAGACCAACATGAAGTGCTTCCACGCGAAGGGGTACACATTCGACCACCAGATTGAGACGGGCGGCGTTGGTTGCAGCATCCTCCTGAAGTGAGAGGATCTTCTCGGCAAGCGGGCGATCCAAGCGAGTGATCCAAGCGAAGAAAGGAAGTAGCGAGATGTACATCGACGAGGTTGCCGACTACGGATCCCTGAAGGACAAGATGATCGTCGCGATCGACCCCAACATGAGCGACCTGTTGTACTGCGTCGACGGAGACACCAAGCAACAGACAACGTTCCGATACACACAGGACACGCGCCGCAAAGAGACGAAGGCGAAGAAGTACCGGGACTACGTACAAGAACGCAAGCAAGAGGTGATCGACAGGGAGCGCGTCGTTGAATGGGAGGCGGAGCTGAGCGTCTACAACAGGAAGACGACCGACTTCGAGCGCTTCAAAGCCTACGTCGAGAAAAAGAACGAGGCGAACAGGCGTCTGAGCCCCATGTACAACCAGTACATCTTCTGAAAGCTGAATCTAGGCGGCTACATGCGTCGCCATATAGCGGAAGCTCGTCTCCTGAAGTGGTTCAAGGAACTGTTCGGAAGCGGAACAGGCACGATAGTCGCGATTGGGGATTGGGATCAGAGGCAGCACCACAGGTTCAAGGAACCCGTCAAGGGCAAGGACTTTAGGACGATGTTTCGGAAGGCGGGCTACGCCGTGTACCTGGTCGATGAGTTCCGCACCAGCTCCGGGTGCAGCGCGTGCGAACAGGGCGCGTATAAGACATTCCGGGTCTGCAAGAACCCAAGACCGTGCAGGAGCAGCAGCATCTTGCGTCACTGGCTGGTCAGGTGTACGACTTGTTCCAGGCTGTGGAACCGAGATTTGAACACCGCGTCGAATATCTGGAAGGTGGCAACGAGCGTGATCCGAGGCGAGGATCGCCCCGCGTACCTTCGAAGGGCCAGAGGCTCAACCAGTGATGCCATCTGTATGGATACGTCGGCGGGAACGAACTTCCCGGGTGTCTTGCGACGCTTCCACACAACCACGATTTGACCTAGTACGGGGTAAAGCAAAGCATCTTGAAGAGTGGAGCTTTCAGGACTGGACAGCAAGGGCGCCGTCAGCGAAGTACTGACATAAATGAATTAAACGGGGTTCAAGAAAAATTGCTGAAGGAGTTTGTTTGACTCTGGGTTGTTTCAATCGAGCAACATCGGTGCATATCAATCCACCGCATTACATAACGGATAATGAATCCAAAATAAGTACATTTACCCTCGCAATGCCCCTCAGATTTTCAAATGCACTGTCACAAGAACTATCAAGTGGCTGCCATCAAAACCACCTCTCTCCAAAAATCCGAAAAACCTCGATTTCCAAAAATAAGGTTATATTAATACATAAAAAAATATGAATCATCACTTAGACAGCCATGGTTTCATATTATTATTTAGAATCCATGAGCTGTAAATACAATGTAGGACCGCACAGTTTTGTCGAACCCGGTTGCCAGGTAAATCGGCACCGATATAAAAAATAAGGCGATCTGATTGGTCAGAAGAGAGACCTTCACTCATTTTGTTTTGCAGTTCAAAGAGAGTATTTATTCTCGTGGAAATGCTTATACTTCGTTTCATTATGTGAAGATGCTTGGAAAATGTGCTCACAATACAAAGTTAAAGAGTAGTTTACACCTCGCCTTTGTATGCTGCGAGGCCGAATGAAGGTCTGAGAGCAATTTGTGTAAGTTTATACTCAATGCAATTTATATCCTGTCTTTTTGTATGGCTGTAATTAGTATTCCTCTATTTACTGTGAACTGAAAGGTAGAGGCACTTCTAATACAGCAACATGAAAAATATAGATAGATAGAGGTTTTTCTTTCCCTCGCCAAGTCTCCTTTCTTTCCCCGGTCTAATCTGTCCTGGCTTTGCACCCAACATTTGGAACTGACTGACTGTGAAAAAACAATAGGGGAGTCCCAGAGAGAGAGAACGCGCGAGGGGCTCACAAGCGCAAACCGAACAGCTCCAGACAGCAGGCGAAGACGAGCGAGGGCGGGCGGCTCCGTGACAGACAATCAGACAGACAGACAGACAGACAGGCCTCTGTGTGTGCACACAAGAGCAGTGGGGGATCGACAGTCTGCAACGCTAGCCAAGAAGCAGCAAGGAGGAAGACCAGGCAGCATGAGCAGCAGCAAGTCCGGCGCGCCGACATACTCGGCCAAGGATATGGAGGTGCACCGCGAGTACATGAAGAAGTACAAGATGCAGTCGAGCGACCTGAGCAAGCAGGCCATGAAGTACCGCGACCACTACGAGATCCTCGGTATCGAGCGCACCGCCACGCACAGTGAGGTATGTGTCTATTTGTGTGTGTATGAGAGAGGACAGGAGTGCAAGGCGACACTGTCATTTGTGGCCGCATACTTACAGTGTTAAGTGTGTTTGAATGTGTGAATGTGTGAATGAACACAGATCCGACAAGCGTATCGTCGACTGGCGCTCAAGTACCACCCGGATCGGAATGGGGCTGCGGAGGCGCAGGAGCGATGGGAGGGCGTGCCTGGTGAGTCTGCTGCTGTGAGCGTTTTGTGGTTGACGCTCATGCACGTGGCGTTAGATATTAACTCTTTGGTATGTGGGTTTGTCTTCTTAACTATGCAGCTGCGTACGCGATCATCTCGAATCCAAATGACCGCGCCGAGTACGACGCGACGCTGGAGACCCGCGACGCGCTCGTGGAGTTCTACAAGACGTACAACCCGGCAAAGCTCGACAACGCGACAATCCAGACGATCATCGATGGCTGGTACGGTCGTGAGGTAGAGCTCTTCCAGATGCTCAACTCGAAGTACGAGATTGCACCACACCAGGGCACGAACAAGGCGCTCCAGCGCGCACCGCCAAAGCTTCCGCTCGATCGCGCGCGTGCCGTCTCTCAGGACAGCATGTCGTTCCAGATGAAGCAGGGCGTCGTGAACGACGTCACGTGGGGCGAGACGATCGGCTCGGCATTTTGCTGCAAGGGCATGCTTGGCCGCGTGTTCAGCAAGAGCTACTACGAAGTGGAGACCCAGAGTCCGGGCTTCATCGTCGACCACGGCCCGTCGAACACACCCGGACAGGGTCCTGTGCACACCACGATGCAGTCGCCCGCGATGCCGCCGCACCTGTCGAATGCCAGCAGTCCCGAGCCACTCAAGGGAGGAGGAGACAATGGTGACAGTACGGCGTCGACGTGCACCACAATAGTCGACGAAGACGGCGACTCGCGGCCCAGCATGCTGGACGACAACAGTTGCAGCAGCACGCCGCCGAGCAGCACGTCGTCCTCGGAGTCGCAGATGAACCTCACGACATCGGCAGCGATGGCGACGCCCACGGGAGTTCCTGCAGCGGCCGCAAGCTAAGATGGTTTCGCTTTTCGCATTGTTCTCACGTGCGTACTGGTGCTCTGATGGGAGGAGAGAGGTGAAAGGAAGAGAAGGCAGGAGGTGGTACTTCCTTCCTGCCTCCTTTGTGTCTATAGGTTTTTGTTTGTTTGCTTTTGTCTCGAACCACAGACGAATATTATTATTATTTGTATGCCCGTTCATGCCGAGTTGGCAATCACGCGCCTCCCGTCATTTTCTATTCGAAGGTGTTGAAGAGCTCCTCAAAGGGGCTTGTTGACTGACATCCGGATCTCTTGGGCTCAGAAATTGATGATGCCATCGGGCTCTTACAGGTGCATATTTGTAATTTTCGAAAACTCGGCAGCTGCTTTTGGTCATTTCAGTATTAGCCATAACCTGGGGAAGTTCACAGAGAAACAGTGAGAAAGAAGCATGATGACCCCCAGCAAGTTCACGGGCGATGGCGGCGCCAACAGGCAGCAGCAGCAGCAGCAGCAGAGCTTCCTGTCTGCAGAGACAGCTTCTTCACGTCACCAGTTGAGTGCTCTGAGCGCCGCTGCGAACGCGACCATCTGCTCGAGCGTCACGCTCTTCCCGCTACATGCGCTGCAGCGCCTGATGCAGTGCTTTGGGTACACGCATTCGGTCAGCATGCAGAGCGGACGAACGTACGTCACTTGCCATTGAAAGCTGAGATGTGATGTGTTCATGATTTGATGCGGCAGTTGACTTACTAACCGTGGAATGCTCTAGTGTTGCTGTAGGGAGCGAGATCGCGCAGGGCGGCTATTCGTACGTGTACAATGCTCGGGACACGTTGACAGGTGAAGCGTTCGCGCTCAAGAAGATTCTTTGCCAGAGCGAGGACCAGATCGAGATGGCGAAGCAGGAGATCCAGATGCACAAGTCTTTCGCGCACCCGAACATCATGCCGCTAACCGATTACGCCGTGCTCTCGGTGGACGCGAATGCGCTCGAGTACTATTTGCTCTTCCCGTTCATGGAGGTACGTACGTAAATGTGTGGCTTTACTGGGTTGAGTGATAGTTGATGATACCTGCTGCATATCCGTTCATGCATTGATATGGCAATGCACTAACACATTGTTGTGCGATTGTTTGTGCTGCAGAATGGAACTCTGAGAGAAATGATTGATATCTCGTTAAGGTGCACCAAGTTGCTATGAGCGGAACTACATTCGATCGATAGCTATACCAGTTAGCTGACGTACTTACCTTGTGTACTGAACTGCGTGCACAGTCGACGCATGCGGATACCGGAGAACCAAATTCTCGAGCTGTTCTTGAAGATCTGCCGCGCTGTAGCCGAGCTGCACTCCAGATTGCCACCGCTTGCTCACCGCGACATCAAGGTATGCTTCTTAATCCCGAGTACTGTTGTCCATATTGTCTCAGTCTGCTGATTTGATAGTCTCTCTTATGAAATGGATCGTAGCCTGAGAACGTGCTGTTGTCCGACTCAAACGAGCCGATCTTGACAGATTTTGGATCCGTCTCAGTCGCCGATATCACGATCGCGAAGCGCGCTGATGCGCTGCTGCTTCAAGAACGGGCTGCGCAGCTCAGCTCCATGCCATATCGCGCACCAGGTAAGCTTACCGAGTATTGTGTTTGTCTATTTATCAAAGCGCTATTGTTGTTTCTTGCTCATTGTCCGCTGGTGTTATTGGATGGTGCTGCTGCAGAGCTGTATGATGTTCCGGATCACGCGCACATCACCAGCAGAACTGACGGTAAGACCTGCTTGTTGCTCCACCCCTTCCCTCTTGTATACTGAATTGTCGGTGCTGAATGTGGGTTGTCGTACGCCTGTTGCATAGTATGGTCGCTCGGATGTCTTCTCTACGCCATGGCGTTTGGGTATTCCCCCTTCGAGTGCTCGTTCTACGACAACGGCGACGTGCGCATCGTTGAGTGCACTTATCTCGCAGTCATCGGAGCGATCAAGTTCCCGAAGACCCACTCGTACTCGACCGACTTCTGCGATTTGATCCGGTAGGTGCCGAGCGAGAGAGAGCTCTGATGCTGTTATGACCTGTAGAGCTGACCTGTGTGCGCGCTGCGTGTCGAATTGAAGAATGAGGATTTGGTTCTCAGCATTTGTGTTTTTGTTTGTTGTTTTGGCAGCTGGCTGCTCACTCAAGACTTCCAAGCCCGGCCAACAGTGTTTGACGCCATCGAGAGGATCCACGCGCTGAATCCGTGACCGCCCAACGCGTCACACATGCAGAAATTCTCATAGAAAGAGCACAGCAAACAGCAAAAGAGGGCGAAAAAGCGCGCCAGTGCATCAATTCGATGCCCAAGACGATTTTTGGCGGGGATCTATAGCGTTTATATTTGTAATTTATCGCTTCAATGAGCTCGTTTGATGTAATTTCAAGATTCTGACTGCGTCTATTCTTGAAATCCAGCTTTAAAAATAAAGTGCTCTGATTGGCCAATTTTGAATCAGCCAATCAGATCTCGTTATTTGTAGAATTTTCTACATCGAGTTTGAGAGTGCTGGTCAGGGAACCACTGGCGGTATTTCTTCTCAATAAAACGCCACCAGCTTGAAAATGGGGGACGGACGCCATGAAGAAGCGCTTATTCCTCAACTTACCACGGCCTCCGCTCACACATTCCATCTCCAACCCCCCAAATCAACATGAACTCCATCCCCATGACCCCGTGCGAGAAGCGACCAGCATCCCCTGACAGCAATAGCGAAGGGTCCACGCGCTGCGACGGCTGCAAGTCCTGCGGCGCCATCCTGGAGCTCGACGGCTGCGGCCACCGCTTCCACCCGCGCTGCATCTTCACGTGGCCAATCTCGCAGTGTGAGATCTGCGCGACGCCTGTCGGCGTGGTCAAGATCTTCCGCGAGTACAAGAACGCGCAGAACTCGATGGTGCGCAAGGGCAAGTGGAGCGCGGACGAACACAAGTACGCGAATATGATGATGAAGCAGTTCCAGCTTGGCGCGCTGCCGCTCGTCGACGGACTCCACTTGCGCGGATTCATCTCAAGCTTGCTACAGTGCGACCCGCTGCGCGTGACGAAGAAGTACTCAGGCCACGCGATCGGCAAGCAGAACTTTTTCTACCAGTACCGCAAGAACTACTGCTACAACCTGCACATCAAGCTCCAGAAGCGCGTATCGAGTCTCCGCAACCATTTCTACTGGCACATCCAGTACCGCTGCAAGTTCGGCCACTCGATCAACATCCAGGAGCTGAAGGCCGCCGAGTCGGACTACTGGATTCGTGAGTTCCTGCGCTTCGCTGACAAGATCGGCCAGCGCGTTGAGTTCTCGGCACACCCAATGCCTGCGTCTCCAGCTCCAGGTCCGCGTCCGGTCATCCAGCAACAGGAAGAAAAGCAACCTGCTTCTGTTGAGGCTCCAGTCGCTAGTGCCCCAAGCACTCCTGTCATGCAGCCTGTGGACGACGTGAAGATCGAGATCGCGGCCCACGAACCTGAAGAGCAGGAAGAGAAGGTGTCCTCTATCGTTATCGTTGACACCATGGCTCCAACGTCGAACAAGTACTCCCAGTCGTCCGCTGACCTCGCGGAAGGCGCACTCTCCCCACTGAGCTTTGACGAGTGGAACGACACGACGCCAGCATTCGGCGCGGTGCTGGACGGCATGGTGTTTGAGGATTTCTCGCAGGGCGACTCGACCATGTCGCCGATCCTGCCGAGTAAAGTGGCGGCGAACGCGCGCTGCTCGCTCACCGACTGGCTCCAGGAAGAGGAATCACGCTGGAACGAGACCATGGCGGTACCGTCGTGGTCGTTCACGCTCTCGGACTGCGCCTGAGCAAGTGACTGATGAGTGAACGAAGCATCAACCTCAATGTCTGTACCATATTTATGAGATTCCCCCATCACGCACAGCGGGGATCAAGGCATTTTTATCCCCCATTTATTGCATCCGATCGCAAGGAGAAAGCCAGAAACATTCGCATAGTGAACATGCACGTAGCAGTAGGTTAGTTTATATTCTCGTTTTTGAGCAACATGTCAAAAAAGACTTTCTGTTCTTTTATCCATTCCCTCACGCGCCGCTTGGCTTTCCTTCAGAAGAGCAGCCTTCCCCGTGCCGCGTCCTCTCATCAAACGCATCCCAAGTGGTGCGAAAAGCCGCGTATAGACAACCAGCCAATTATGAACTCCAACGAGTCCCGATGGCACATCAAGAGCTCCGTTCGGCGAGGCGGTTATGACGACATCTCACAGACCTGGCATGTGGGCTGTCAGCTCCAGTCCGTGGCGAGGTCAGCCAAGAGGTCATCATCTGCTGCACTCGACGCCTATTTAGCAAAGTATCACCAGATAGGGCAATCAGGACAGCCCCAGTATATGAAGGACGGTATCGGATCTACTGGTCGGCGAGTGCAATGTGCAGCAGATCGCCAGGTTCTCAGCACCTTTCTCCCGCTTGAGAAGACAGCGCATGTGCAGCCAGAGAGTCCGCTGTCTCGGTTTAAGAAGCAAGCGGTTCAAGTCGCGTGGAAATCTGCAGATTCACGTGAAAGTGATGCTGAAAACTTTGATCTCAGCGACACTCCGATCGGAGATCACCACCAACAGCGATTCCCAGTGGCGAACCCTGAGTTGGCATTCAGTTTGAATGACAGGCGCATTCTCGGCAACAGGTACTCCAGTATGAATGAAGAAGATCCAAGTCTGGAACTCCTGACTTCGACGAGTGCCCGCGCTGTTCTGGACCGAATTTGTGAGTCAAAGCTGCTTGGTGGGCAGCCAACGAAGAGGACATTTGCGCTATTGCCTAAGGTTGCTTGCTCCCAGCAACAAGAGCTACCCGACAGGAACAATCAACAAGATTCTGAGGTCATAAAGAAGTCGGTCGATGAAGAATTGGGTGATGCCAGCAACATGGAAGTCAATCGTGATCCAGAGGAGTTGCTTGGTGACTCACAGGTGGAAGTTTTACCTGTTCCACTATCTCCCGTCTTGAGCACACCTCGCCTATCAACTGCTTCTCAACAGCCTCTTCCAGAACTCCAAGGCAAACCGATGATACCGTCTGATTTCCATCCTGAGCTCCCAAGTCCAGGCAAGCGAGGACAAACTCGGCAAGAGAACAAATCCCATGTGTGTGTGGAAACAATCCTCAAGGTCACGAAAGCCGCACTTTTGATCCAAAGAGCGTGGAAGCAGCGGCAAGAGCGGAGACACCAGCAGCAGCAACTCCCCAGTGTGGTCCATAACTCTGAAGATAGTTTCTCTGGATATAGCAAAGAGGCGACGCACACTACTGAGACATTGGATCAGCACGAACCACAACAACCTGCATTATTGCTGCCTCGTCCACCTCAGAGCGTGCAGCCAAGAGTGAGCCTGATTAAGACGAAGCCAGCGAAAGAGCCGAGCGCTGACGCTTTCACAGCACGCATTCTAATCGACGTGGCTTGCCAAGATGAAGAAGACACCAGTGGCACAGGTCGGCCTACTCCGACAACCGAAGCTGCACCTCACGAGCCGATCGAAGCGCTGTGGGCGGATGATGAGTGGGTCTGTTTAGAGGAAGGCGGGTATCTGGGAGCTCTGGAAGACGCTTTCGGTTCTCAAGATGCTCTCTCAAGGAAGCAGAATGAAGCCAATCTCCTGATCTGGAGGCACCCACAGAAACTGATTGAGCGTCGCGAGAGTGAGCGGGCCGCATGGTGGCAGCAGTACAAGAGGGACAAAGATACAGTGAAAATGGCTCCGAGCGGTTTTGGAGACTGTGAAGTGCTCCCTGTCGAGCCAACATCGACTACTACCACGCAGACTGAGAGCGAGGACGCGCGTGAGTTACTCGCTCGAAGCGAAGTTGGCAACTCTGCTGGCCTTGTCGCCATGTCAAAGCGAAAGGCGCTTCATATTCCTTTGCCAAATTATGGACGTGCGAGGAAGAGCCGCAGATTGCAGAGGATTCGAGTCCAGGTGAGCTCCACACTCAGTAGACAGAGAGCGAAAATGGCGAAAGATCAAGAAATGAGCGGTGCTGAAGTGAAGCAACTGTCGACATGTGATGCTGAACTCGGTGTGGAGGGCGAAGAGGAAGAAAGCCACCTTTCTGTGACTGCCTTTGACAGATTCGTGGTTTTCTCTTCTCCGAGCGAGGATGCGGAAGCAAACGGGGCATTCGTCGGCCAGAGGAATGATTTGATATCGCTTCGCGGCATGGGAGCTCGGAGTGCTCTTTCTTGGGTTAGCGGGGCGACCTCTGAGATCTGCGGCTTCATTCCTTTGTACTCTGTCACAATGGAGCGAGTACCCTCAACGGCGTTCTCCACACGTTTAAGCGAGAGTTCGGGCTCGCGCCAGTGCAGTGGGGAAGGCGTCAACTCCACCATAGAGGTCAGGGATGATGTGAGCGCTTCACTCCACCACATCCCGAGTGCCTGCGATCTAAGCACAGTAGTCAATGAGGATGGTGAACGGTACAAGAGTCAACAACGAATTGAGTTTGAGACCGAAACGCATGAGAACGACGACCTAGGACTTCAAGTTGTCGACGACAACAGGCTCATACCTGAAGAGGAACCCGCAATGGTAATTTGTCACCCAATCGCTCTTGAAAACAGACATGTGGTGAAAGCCTTTGGCGATGAGTTTGCGCGCCAACAAGCCAGCGAGCTAGCGATGGAGTGGAATGGGTATCATCACGAGAGCAACATGCAAGTTGACGAAAGGAGCGAAAAAACTGGGCTGTGTGGGCGTCCAGTTCACTGTGTTGACGCTGCGAAGAAAGAAGAGTTTCGGCAGATTCTGGACGAGTTCAAAGCTTCTTTACGGCAATTGGTATCTGTTTCCTCATCGCCTTCATCGTTGGCGTCGTCAGTTCAGTTCTCAGTGTCATTGGACAGCAGCACATGCACCAAGACACCCTGTGTCCCTGAGGACGAGCCCACACAGACAGCTTCAAACGTCAGTGACGATCTGGAAAGAGATGGTGTAGAAGACGAAGAGTTGCAAGCGATGCTGCAGGAGATCAACCACTTCAAGCAGCAGTTTGCACTACCCAGGACGAGCAACGGAGCACCTGCATGACACTCTCTGAGGATCAATCGAACATAATATTGTCTCTTGGGTTCTAATGAGCCATTCGAACAAGCTGAAGCGATGTCGCTGGCACTTTGAGATTTCCAATTATGACGCAGTAATGTGTAGGTGAGAAGGGTGGAGACACGAACAAGCAAACTGTGATCTTGGTGCATGTATGCACGGGGGGAGCTCATACATAGACAGAAAAAGGTGCGCGCAAATGCGACAGGCAGACACGCAACGTAACGCCATGCACGAGGGCAGCACAACAGCAGCCAACCATTTCGCGGGCGTGAGCCATTCATTTTTTTCGGCAATCGATTGCCAAAGTGGAAGGTATATGTGTGCATGTGGATTGGTATCCATCCATCCGTCGACAGGCCAATTCGGTGTGCTGATTGGTCAGTGGGAGTAGCTCATCACGCCATTCACGAATTCTAATTGGTCTAAATGGAAATGGCTTTGGCGAATCAAAAGCCAAGATCAGATGACACTGCACTTGCCATAGAGCATAGCCAAGACGTATTTGCTGGGGCTGCTGTGGTGGCGCCTGGTTCGCTGTTCTGCTACTGATGCTACTGACTTGAGTCTGAATCTCTGCGCACGTGAGCACCTGCGTCGTCACAAGCGCCACTGTCGCTGCCATCCACTTCCAGCGCGCCATGGTGGGTTGGTTCTCTCTCAATATCGGATTGGGCTGTCTGGCGGTGCTCTTGCGTCTTTCTCAATCAATTCTGCTTCAATTTTAATGAATGAGGTCGCGATCGAAAGCTCAATAGACACAGAATACGCCACCGGCTAGTGATCACTGGTTCGTGTAGCTCCTCTGTCGTTAACCCGCGCGTTGCCGATCTCGTCTTTGCCCACTTTCAATCCACGTGGCTTGTGATTGTTATTGCTGAATCAAAGCTGCTCTGAAGAGGTACAATCTTGCCTTCGAATTGAAATCTAGAACGAAAACAAGCGGGCAGGACGCTGTCTACTCTTGAAATCCTACTTTCTCTTTTTGAGTGCAACTAGAAAATTTGCTGCTCTATAAAATCTCTTCCAAAATATACATATTCAAAACAAGATAAAGTAATTAAAAAGCTACCAAGTCAAACCTCGCGAGAGCAACTGCTTGGGTTTCGTCATACTGAAAACAATTCCTCGCAAGCTGTTCTTTGTTTCGAGATTTTCCTTCTCGATAAAAATATACATAATATTGTTATTATTTGTAGGCTAGTGAGGCGACATATTCACTCATAATAAGCAAGAACACACGTACCAAGGACCAGTAAAAATTACCACTAATTATGTAACATTATCTAAATTTTAAAATCGTTCTCAATGCGCTTGCTGCGAGAAGAACGCCTTTCTCCCTTCTCCCCGCTGACAGTAACAGCAGCAACATGGAAGAACGCGGGCGTGCGGGGCGAGTCAAGATGCTCACTTCAGCATAAGAGCGACTCATTTGGGAGTGACGGTACGGGCGCGATACATCGGTGGCTGACCCTCGATGTCAATTGCACAGATAGTGGAACGAGCAACATTGCCTGAGTTCGACTTCCCTTTTTCAGAGGGGACAGTGAGACGAACCATTCAAAGACTTGCTCACCGCGTTTCAAGTGCTGGTGAAGGAGACACTGTACTGGAGTTTGAAAACCCAGAAGACCTGATAGCATTGCTACAGTACATCCGAGTAACAAAGCGCTCTCTGGATTTGTGCGTTTTCATCTTCACGTGCCCCAAGGTATGTACCAAACACATTGACTTGCCATCCACAAATATTGTATGAAAACCTCATCTGGAAGATGCATGCTTTGTAGTTGTTGAAAGTTGTTCTAGATGCAAAGGACTGAGGTGCTACAGTTCGCATTATATTGGACCGAAAGAATGCAGATCCGAGTGTCGTCCAGTAACTCAAAGCGAAGGTACCGTTCGTTTTAGCTTTTGCACCCCAGTTTATGACGTTTTACAAGCGATCAATTATGTGTTCAGAGAATCGACGTCAAGTACAAAAACAACAGCAAGTTCATGCGCGCGAAGGTATGTTCTGTACAGGTTTTTGTTTCCGTGCCGTTTTAATATGTCATAAAATGAGACTGACCTGTGCTGGCTCAGTACAGTACTGCCTCCTCGACAGCAGCTTCGCTCTCAATAGTAGGTCTTTTTCCGCACTCCTGTTGTTGCTGACGACTAGTTAACCTGTTTTGTGCGTGCGTGCAGGTTCATTCAACTGGAGCTGTAACACCCAGTAGAACAACGACGAGGTGCTGCACGTTTCGCACGGAGGCGCAAGTGTTTGTGAGTACCTATCGAGATTTGTACTTACAGTAGCAACTAGTAAACGTGCTAACTCAACTTCACGTAGATCGTCTCACGCAAATATTCAAGAGGAAGTGGAAACTCTACCACCCCAAGAGCATACCCAATCGCAAACAACGTCATATATTTTCATCTTAAAAGTGAACCTCAATGCACGTGCGCGAGGTAGCCGTGACGCTTCTTCGGGCACCTTGCTTATATTTCGCGCACGAGTTCGTGATTTTCCTGCTCAAAACAAAACACCTTTATTCACTTTCTACCAAAAAAATTGTGATGTCCAAGAAATATTTTTATAATTTTTAAACAAAGTATGTTAAAGTATAAAACCTAAACTTGGCTCGTTGCGTTTTTGGCCAATGAACGAACGTGCATGAGCACTCACAAAGAACAGTTAGAGGAAAGCTTTACTTGATTTTATTATCGACTCGTAAACAATTCCATTCGTTGAAGGTGTTAATATAAAAAACTGTATCTGTATTTACGACGAGCCGCCGAAAACTAGCTATTGTGCGCGCTTACTGCGCTATTATAAGACAACCACTGGTTTGTTTACGGCAATCAAATGCATCGGGTTTTAGTATTTGGTGCTCATATGCAAGATGCTAAACTCCAAAAGCCGGTGTATAATCAGTTGAATCTCGAAAGTAAAAAGACTCACTCATTTGTGTTGAGTGTTCAAGTGTAGTATACCATGGTAATGGATAGTAATGTTAATATCATAGAACAACAGCTCTATGCCCTGCGCGCACACCATCAGTATCTGCGTACGTGTGCTTCATCAACTTGTGTTTTGCTTATTTGTTTTCCAGGTGGTAGTGGATCACGAGCGGCACCGAGTGTCTGAATCTGTCTGAAGTCGTCTTTCGTTTTCAACTTTTCGGTTTTGTTTTCCTGATTTTTCAACTTTGAAGCAGCAGATTCAACGTCGTGTTCTTGAATCTGCTGGGCTCCTTCCAATCCGTTGAATTGAAGCCCACAATGTTGCACGAATGTTGCAGTGCCGCAGAAGTGGTACAGCATCATCCGTGCAACATTATGGGCTACATTGAGCTGCTCACCAGAGAGAGACGACGTTCGTGCAACATTTGAGCCGCTCACCAGCAAAATGAGAGAACAGCAGACGAACACACTCCTCGCTCGCTCTCACAATCGAATCGCTCCACTCGTCCACACGTCAGTCCAACAGTCGATCGCCATGGCCACCTCCGCTCTCCCAGTACGTTCCTGTCCATCTTGCTCGCTCTTTCTGCACGTGGCGGATGCCGTATGCCGTATGCCGTATGCGGGCGTGTGTATCTATCGATGGCGCCTAACTAGATGGCTCTGTTGTCTTCTTGCTGTCTCAGTTCCCTAACGGCACGCCCTGCGCGTCGCCAGACACGTGCTTCGTCAAGGACCCGCACGTGCACCGTCCTCGGTACGTTTCTCCTCTCTCTCTCTCTCTCTCTCTGTTAATGCGTATGAGCTTATGTGGCACGCTGTGGTGGTGGCTTACGATTATATGTGTCTGCGTGACTTGAATGGAACGCTGTAGCAAGCCGGAGCCAAAGATCCTGAACACGATCCTGGAGCACGTGGGCAACACGCCACTCGTGCGCCTCAACACGATCGCGAAGAAGGCGGGTCTCGAGTGCGAGCTGCTCGCCAAGTGCGAGTACTTCAACGCCGGCGGTTCGGTCAAGGACCGCATTGGCAAGCGCATGGTGGAGGACGCGATGGAGTCGGGCCGCATCACCCCTGGTGACACACTCATCGAGCCAACCTCGGGCAACACGGGCATTGGCCTCGCGCTCGCCGCCGCGATCTACGGCTTCCGCATGATCATCACGCTCCCGGAGAAGATGTCGCAGGAGAAGGTGGATGTGCTCAAGGCGCTCGGCGCGGAGATCATCCGCACGCCGACCGAGGCCGCGTGGGACTCGCCGGAGAGCCACATTGGTGTCGCGATGCGTCTGAACAAGGAGATCCCAAACTCGCACATCCTGGACCAGTACACGAACCCGTCAAACCCGCTCGCGCACTACGACGGCACGGCGGAGGAGATCCTGGACGCGCTCAACAACAAGGTAGACATGGTGGTGATGGGCGCTGGCACCGGCGGCACCATCTCAGGCACGGCCCGTAAGATCAAGGAGAAGGCACCACAATGCATCGTCGTCGGCGCGGACCCAAAGGGCTCGATCCTTGCGTACCCAGACAACCTGAACGACGAGAAGCGCTTGCAGTCGTACCAGGTCGAGGGTATTGGCTACGATTTCATCCCGGACGTACTCGACCGCGACCTCATTGACCAGTGGATCAAGACGGACGACCAGGAGTCGTTCCTCTTGGCGCGCCGCTTGATCCGCGAAGAAGGTCTGCTCTGCGGTGGCTCGTGCGGCTCTGCTCTGCAGGCTGCGCTCCAGGCCGCCAAGTCGCTCAAGAAGGGCCAGACGTGCGTCGTTGTGCTCCCGGACTCGACGCGCAACTACATGTCCAAGTTCCTGTCAGACGACTGGATGTACGAGCACGGCTACGTCGAGGACATGAGCAAGACGCGCTTGAGCTCGACGTGGTGGGCGAAGAAGCTCGTGTCGGAGCTGCCGCTGCAGGCGCCTGTGACCATCACGCCAGACCTCACGTGCAAGGACGCGGTGGACATTCTCAAGAAGGAGGGTTTCGACAACTTGCCGGTCGTCGCGGACGACAACTCGATCGTCGGCGTGGTGTCCGAGGGCAACCTCATCGCGCAGCTCATGCCGGGCCGCGTGAAGCCAACGGACGCCGTGGCCAACGCCATGTACCGCCAGTTCAAGAAGGTGAGCACGCAGACGTCGCTCTACGAGCTCAGCCGCATCTTCGACCGCGACCACTTTGCGCTCGTAGTGACGGAGCAGAAGCGCATCCGCAAGGGCGGCGAGATCGAGGTCAAGTCGGTCATCTTTGGTGTCGTGACGCGCATTGACCTGCTCACGTACATCACGCGCAACGCCATGTAAATGGTGGTTGTATGAGCTCACGAGAGAGAGAAAGAGAAGAGGAAGATATACATTACGCAGACTGCTGCGAGAGACTAATAATGATTTGATGGAAATATATGAACAACAATGCAAAGCATTAGTACAAATTCGACAAGTAACTTTGTGTTATTTTTTCATCACTTGGTGCCGTACAGGATGAAATTTCATGAGAATTCGGTCACACATGGAAGAGATTTGAATTACGCAAGCAGCGGTAGCATTATGTACGACTCACATGGCAGTCACGCACTGTTTCGCTCTTTACAACTTGGCGCTGGATGGGCCGGCGTGCACGAACTCGCCGCCGTCGATCACGACCACGTTGCGCTCCTTGACGATCGTCTGGAAGTAGACCGTGTTGCCGTTCTCCCACATGACGGTCTCGAGTGTCTCGCCCGGGAAGCACGGCGACGCGAAGCGCACGCGGATCGACTTGAAGTTCGCCGGGTCGCCGCGGCAGTACTGCTTGTAAAGGGCGCGCGAGGCTACGCCCATGGTGCAGAGGCCGTGCAGGATCGGTGCTGGGAAGCCCACGCTCTTGGCGATCTCCGGGTCAATGTGCAGCGAGTTGTAGTCGCCCGAGAGGCGGTAGAGCTGCGCCTGGGTCGGCGCAGTCTTGAACGTCTCGCGCGCGTCTGGCTCGCGCTTCGGGATCTGCACGCGTGGCGGCAGCTTGCGGCCCTTGCCTTCAAAGCCTGTGAGTCCGCGCACGAACGAGCCGCTGATGAGGCGCGCGACCGGTCCGTCAGCGTCCTTCATCAAGGTCTCGGACTCCATGAGCGTGCCCTTGCCCTTGTTGAAGAACGACACGACTCGGGTCTCGCACTGCAGTTCGCCGCCCTCCGGATTGAGCGGACGCAGCAGTTCGAGCGACTGCTCGCCGTGCAGGATCATCGCCGGGTTCACCATCGGCATGCCGTCCGGCGTGGCCGAGAGCGTGGGTGGCGGGAACGGCACGACGTCGTGCGACTCGCCCTTGAACCCCAGCACCACAGGGTCTGCGCATAACACACACATAGATGCATATACAAGACGCTTGTTAGCATAGGCAGTCATTTACACGCAACATACGCATGCATTGATATCGAATGCACTCACAGAGTGGGAACACGGCAAACTTGTCGCTGTACTCGTAGGTGAACTGGAGGTCCGACTCGCCGATGCCCGCGGCGTAGAGGATGAGGTCGCGCTGGTTGTACGTGGCGGTGAAGCTCTCTACCGGGTTGCTCAGGATGCGGTCCACGTCCACACGCTCTTGGTCGCTCATGTTGGCTGGCTGGTTGGAGTTGGGGGATGTAGTGGGGCGGGCGGGGGCTCTTGATGTGCGCGCGGCAAGTTGGATTGTGAATGAGCTTTCCACGTTGGGATTTGGTTGAAATGGGACTATGTCGGTTGTAACAAAAGCATCACCAGTTTTTTGCGTCAACATCGAGACTTCAAGGTCGGTTGTAACAAAAAGGATGAGGCGGGAGGGTGGGCGACATCTGCTTGAATTGGCAAATTTGATGTGGCATCCATGTAAATGTAGCCATTTGGAGATGGCTAGCTAGCTGGACTCGCCTTCGCCCTTGCTTCATCGAGCCCCACATCGTACCATTTTGTATCAAATTCACTTGACAAGGCTCGTTGCTCACATAATTTCTTATCTTAAGCCGCTTGTTGCTGCTGACCGACATACTTGAGCTCATGGAAGCCGCAGTCTCCGATCGGCCCCCGGCCACCTTTGCCATCGCTACTGCCGTAGTTGGCGTTGCACTTACAGATGCCCGTGCCAAAGTCGCAGACGCCATGATTCGAGCAGAATGCGAACTCACGGGTGCCTTTGACGGACTGCTGACCCTGCAGCGTGGCGCCACCGCTGGCAAAAATCAGTGTTCCCGACCCGTCCTGGCCATTGCCGTTCACACTGTCGCGCAAGAGCGCCTGGGAGCCCCTCAGAGACGGCAAGTCCCCCAGTTCGCTCAGGAGGTCGATCATGATGACCGAGTTGCCTGTCGAGCAGGCGCCAGTGGACCCGCCGAACGCCACGCTCACCTCCTGCAGTGTCGAAAGAGACTCAAGCGCGCTTTTGATCGTGATCTCGTTCGCGTTGAATGGGATCGGAGCGGTCGCTTGGTCTCGGAAAGTTAATGTGAAGCTGCCCGTCGTGGCGATGCACTGGACGAGCTGTCGCTCAACGACATCGTCATAAGTGCTGGGGTCGTCTCCGCGAGGGCATTCACCTATACAAAACAAAACCAGAACCATTTGGTGAGACGATCATTAGAGGTAAACTAGAGTGACAAGATACCCTAGTGAGTCTCTGTACGTACGCAAGGAGCAGTCGTAGCCAAAGTACATCGGATCGCACAGACAACTGCGGATTTTGTTGCGGTCCCACGTCCTCGGATTGTTCGGGTCATCTCCGTAGGAAAAGCCCGCCGTGTCTCCTTTCACAGTCACCAGCGGCGCCAGAGTATTCAGCGTCAGGCACTGCCCATTGCCCGAGCACTCGGAGATCGTACCGCCGCAAGACACTACACAAAGGAATATATTGTCAGGTTAGTTCCTCAAGTCTCGCGCAGCAGAGTCCTCCGGGGTACCATGACTTACTCAGTTCACAGGCGGTGCCGGTGTACGGTCGAGGGCACTTGCAGAGCCCACTACTCCGGTCACAGGAGCCAACGCCGCTGCATTCACTCATGGTTCGATGCGCGACGTTTGTCCCTATAGGATAGTCAAACCACGAGATCCCCGAAGGGCACGTGCGGTCCGCGCAGTCCCCGCCCTGCCAGCCGACGGCGCAGGAGCATTTCCAACTTGGATTGCCCGAGCAAGTGCCGTGCCCGCTGCATGCAAACTCCCCAGGACACGACACTGAGATGCGAGACGTGCACCCGCAGTCGCCGCGGTTCACAAACATGTTCCCGAGCTCGCCGTTGCCGTTGCTGTTCGAGTACCCGAGGAAACAGATGCACTTGCCGAGCTTCAGGTCGTCGCACTGACCGCGACCCGAGCACACCGCGCTCTCTTTCGTGCCGTCGACCGACACGATGTTCTGCGTGCTGTTGCCTCCGCCGAATGCGGCGATGCTTGAGCCGGCCACCAGCAAAGTGCCATCTACAGCCATGGTAGGTAAGCTACACTCATCGCCCATACACAATGAGTTAGACGACGATACCAGCGAGTTTATCACACAGGCAAATGCTACAAAACCTCAGGTGATAGTACTTACTTCCCGAAATTCTGTGTGAATGTGATACTCATCACGTTTGCTGGCATCTCGCACGCCTGAGCACCCGAATACGATATGTTGACCCCCTGGATGCTCGGCATCAACTGGAGGATTCTTTGGACGCCCTCGGGTGGAGAGTGTGCTGGGATCGGAATGCTTGTGTAGTCGCGGAACGAGACGGTGAACGTCCCTCCACCCTGCTGCACTGGCGCGACGATCTGGTTCGCTGGGTCCGCACTGAAACTCTGGTCCAGTGGCGCGCACGTCACGCCTCGCACCACCTCTGTCAATGCCGTCGTGGGAAACTTGAGGCGATTTGAGATGTGGTTGAGTCCGTCCGCGCCGTTGTTGGTTCGATCCGCGAGTACCTCAGCCAAGTCACCATCGCCCTTTGCGCCTGTGGACTTGACCACCACGAAGTTGATCGTGATCATTACGCCCGTGACAGTGCACGCTGTCGTACTCCCATCCGAGTAGAGGACGTCGATGTCGACGATGTACGGGACACTCGCGATGATCATGGTTTTCAAAAAGTCCGCTGAGATGTCGAACGGGATGCCCGTGATGCGAGAGCCATCCTCAAAAGTGAGTGCAAAGTTGCCGCTCGTCGCGGCGCAGATGAACGACTGTTTCTCAATGATACGGCAAGTGTCGATGCCTTTGGTCACTTCTTTCGTCTCGACGTCAACGAACCCGTCCCCTCCATTCAGGAACAGCACCACGAGCCCCTTGGCGTCCAGATTCGAGAACGTCATCGCGGGGATGTCGCCAAAATAGTTGCGGTCCCATAGCTGTGTGAACTTGATCGTCACGTACGTGCCCGTGACGGAGCAGATCGTGGTCGCGCCAGGCGAGAGCGCGACGTCCAAGCTGCCGATGAACGGGATCCCGAGCACGAAGGACAGGAAAGTGTTGACGTCCGCGTTGAACGGGATCTTTGAGACCGTCTGGTTGCCAAACGTGAGCGAAAAGACGCCCGCGTCGGCTGCGCAGATGAACTGCTGCACTTCGAGTACTTTCCAGCGCGGGACGACGGCGCTCTGCGCGGAGTTTGTCACCGGGTAGTTGATCTGCCAGTCCACTCGACTGGGCGGCGTGTCGGTTTTCGTGACTGTGATCGCATCAACGCCTTTTAGCGCTAGAAGCGAGCTCGCAATCGACATCCCGTTCGAGTCGAGCGTCGCCAGCGCGTTGTAGGAGATCGGCCGCGTGTATTGCTTACCGAAGAACAGGATGAACGTACCCTGTGCCAGCGCTGCGTCCGAGCGGAGCGTGAGTGTCTGCTGCTGGTAGATTGTCAAGCACTCGACGAGTTGCATTTCGTTCAGCTGACCAGACGTCAGTGGATCGTCGCCGAGCGGGCACTTCTTCAGCGCGCAGTTTGCGCTCGAGTACGTGTCGTCGCATTCGCAGCCGAGGATCATGTCGGCGTCCCACACGTCGTCATAACGGAAGTTGAACGCGTCATAGAGCTCGCGCGAGAGCAGCTCGTTCTGCGCATGCTCTCGCATGGAAACGCAATTGCCGTGCGCCATGCAGCTGTCGGGACAGTCTGTGAACTGGCAGGCGTTGCCGTGGAACCCCTGCTGGCACTGGCACACGCCCGTGTCGAGGCTGCAGTAGCCGCGTCTCGAGCACACCTCCAGCTCGTGCGCGCAATCGTTGCCCGTGATCTTGCCCCACGCTCTGCCTCGAGGACACACAATGCCAGAGCAATCGTAGCCCGTGTAGCCGTCGAGACAGTGGCACACCATGTATCGATCGCACACGCCTCGCCCCGAGCACCCGTTCGGACACATCGCCTGGACAGTGGCGAACAACAAGATCATGGCGCCAGCGATGCAATACACGAGCAACAACAGTGGGTGCCGGCGCGCCATGATTGCTTAATACTCTGCTGTCCAGAGCGCTAGTGTGTCTGCGTCACGAGTGCAACGATGCACTTGATTTTGGGGGTCTGGTTGTTGCTTGTCATGGCTTTCATGGCGACGTCGTTTCGCGTCCTTGCTGGGCGGTTTTGAATCTCAAAATTCGAAATAAAGGGTTGAGTTTCTGATCTTGTGAGGTAAATGTTGCGCGAAGACACATTTGGACAGTCAATGTGGCTTGAATGTGGCGCCAAATTTCATTTTCTGATTGGCAACGAGCCAAAATCGAAACTCGAATTCGAAAGCCAAATGCGACGAGCGGCAACGTGCTGGCCGCGATGGCGCTCGCCCGTCGGAGCGCCACTGCGCAACAGTTCTTCTGCGCTGCTGAGCTCTGCTATCAGCAGCAGAACCTCTACATACGCTAGTAGTGGTGGCAGCGCTCACGTGTGCATTTCCACGACTGCGCCGTTGCAGAGAGCAGCCAAAACAAAGGTTGTGGTGGCACGGCGCAAGAAGAGCTTGCTCGTCGATGGCAACAACGTGCTGTACCACTTTTACAACCCATTAACCGCTGCAGATAGGTGTGCATGCACATCCAGTATATTTGTTTGTGTGACGCATTGGACTCTGTTGCTAACCTTTATTGCAATCGCAATGTTGTCAACTGTAGCGACGGCGTCCAGCGAGAGGCTGTCAATGGCCTCATTCAGCTGCTGCAGCGGATGGACAAGACCCACCTGCCCGAGCACATTTGCGTGTTTTTCGACTCGAAGCGCAAGCCGACGACCCGCAAACTGATGGACCCGACCTATAAGAGCCTGCGCAAGCCCACACCGCAGTCACTGGGCTCGCAACTTGGGTCGGCAGCGGGAGTGCTGAGCAAAGGCGGCGTGAACTGCATCACGTTCCCAGGTTTTGAAGCCGACGACCTCATCGCGTCGTACACGGAAGCGTACGTCGCTGCGGGATACGAAGTGCTCGTTGTGTCGAATGACAACGACTTTTTGCAACTCGCTCGCGGCACCAGCGTCCTTGACTCAGATGCAGGTAAAGCGCAAAGCGCACCAGCAGACTCAACACCTTCAACAACAGCAGAGAACCGCACTGAAACCTCGGACAGTGCTGTACCAACTGGCTACGTGGAGTTGTATCAGCCCAACAAGCGTCGTTATCTGCGCGAGCGGCATTTGCAGAGCCGTTTTGGCCTGCCGCATGCGCGTCTGATCCCGGCGTACTTGGCGCTGGTCGGCACGCGCTGGGGCAAGATCCAGAAGGTCGAGCACATGACTGAGGAGCGCGCAGTGGAGCTGCTCACCAAATACGACAGTCTGCCAAAGCTGCTGCGCAATTTAAACGAGATCGAGGACTCGACGCTACGCAAGAGCCTCAAGCATGCGATCAGCTCCATCGAGACGTCGCACCGCATTGCGAAGCTCAACGACAAGATCGCTCTGCCCGTGGCGATTGAGGACCTGGAGACCCCGCAGCTCCACCAGCTTCAGGTCGGCGCCAAGAAGTGAGCAATTCCGTGTTATTAGTTGAGATAGAGAGCAAGAGCATATCAGTGCATATTAGATGCATTGCCATTCATTCATGATCATAGAGCATTTCCACTCCGGACACTTTGGCTCCATTGCGATGTGATTGATGGATGCGTATGTATCCAGTCAGATCCATCAAATTGGTTTTCGTAATCCCGTTAGCCAACACGCCTCTGAGTGGCTATAAATATTGTTGCGATGCATTTTGATTGGATGTAAAACAATCGTGGACGAGGCAGTTGGAGGTGAGAGCGGACCGCACCCTCACTTTTGCAGCACTATATCGTTATAACCAAGATCATTTGAGTTGAGCGCAGCTTCTAAATTCTGAATAATTCCATCAAAACCCAGTTATTTTGTATGATCAAGATAGAAAGTTCGGACAAATCGCCAATTCGAGGAAACCGCCAAATAAGAACATAGTCACTCAATCAAGCACAAACATTACTCTAATGTGGCCCACACCATCGTCTACTTAAATGAGGTGTGGTCCACATCCCGCATGCCTCCCCCTATTCCGTTTTCGCCTTGGCACCAAGTCAGTGGTTACCGCCGCCACCAAGGCCCAACAACAGCAGCAGCAGCTGGGCAGACAGACAACCCGCCACAAGCGATAGAGAAAGAGACAGGAAGGGCCCGTGAGATCTCCCATTCTATCGATCACTCGTTCATTCATCCGCAAGAGCGCCCGCGTGTCTTTGTATAAGGGAGACGAACAGGAGGTCAGCTCAGGCTATCGATAAAGAGGCACGCACGTAACACAGGGAGCCATGGCGGACGTGGAGATGGAGGAGGAGCCCAAGCGCGTAGAGGTCGCGCTATCGGATGCGGACGCGGCCGAGAAGAAGAAAGCGCTGCTGGTGTACAAGAGCAACCAACAGTCCGCCTCGGATGACGATGACGACGACGACGATGATGATGACGATGATAGTGGTGACGACGATGACGACGATGATGGAGAGGAAGATGAGGACCTCGACGCCAGTACCACCGGTGGCAGCGCTGTGCGTGACGAGGACGAGGACCTCGACGACGCTGTGTCAGTCAACAGCGACGCCATCGCGGACCAGGAAGACGATGAGGACGATGTAGATGTGGATGTGGACGTGGACGTGGACGTGGACGATGACGATGACGACGACGAAGAAGATGGTGGCGTGCGCGTCGAGAAGGACGACGACGAGTCGATCAATGCCCCCTCGGACGACGACCTAGACAGCACGGCAACCCCGATGCGCGCCGTGGACACGGACGAAGAGGTGTCCGAGAAGAGCGCGTTGGAGATCGCGGCGAAGAAGACCGCTTCGTCAGCAGCATCGAGCTCGAAGAAGCGATTCAAGAGCGACGAGGATGGCGCTGGCGCGCACGATTCTGACTCGGCGTCGAGCGCGCGCGCTGCATCCCCGATCAAGACGGAAGAAGGCGAGGGAAAGATGATCACGCTCAAGTCGGGCAACATGTCGGACGTGAAGGCGATCATCGCGGCGCGACGACGCACCGGCGCGCGCAAGGAGTGCGAAGTCTGCCAGGAACCGCGTAACGGCCGCCGTGCGATGCTCTGCGCGAACTGCAAGGTCATGTACCACTCGAGCTGCTACCGTCAGCGGTTTTCCAAGCTAATCAACGCGTCGGGGAAGCAGTGGTTCTGTCCAGATTGCGAGACCACAAAGGCGGAATTGGCCGACAAAGAGGCATCGACGCCACGCAAGAAGCGAGAGGATGCAGGGAAAGTCCGCGGCTCGCGTGGGACAAAAGCAGCTCCAGTGGTGAAGGGCAAAGACTCTACAGGAGGAAACGAGGCGCCAGTTGTCGCGGTTGGCGCATCGCCTGCGGAACTCGAATTAAAGCGCATCACGGAGATTGCGCTGCGCAACGGCAAGAAGATCAACAATGTCGTGCTGGAGCGAACCGAAGAGATGCTGCAGGTGACAGAGAGTCTCACGACCGGGATTGACAGCGTGATGGGGAGTTTCTGGCGAGAGGAGAAGCAGAACGGCAGCTTTGAGGTCAAGCGAGAGCGCCAACCGCCGCCATTCACACTGCCAGTCGCATCGGCATCTTCGTCGTCATCGGGAAGCAACAATCCAGCACAGAAGCCACTGTCCCCAGTCTCGCATTCCCCGACAAACGATTTCAAGATCCATGGAAATGGCTCCTCGGACCATGTGAATGGAGGCGACTCTACGGAGAAGGACGTACTGCTGACGCGTGTCCATGCTGGCCTGGTGTCGCTCAAGAACTTGCTCCAGCAGCTGCAGGTGACTGGTATTCAGTTTGAAGTGGATCTGATCAAGGAGATCAAGCTGCCGCCACCAAAAGAAGAACCGAAATCTGCGTCAACGTCGACATCCACGCGGAAAGCGCCGTCTTCCGCAGCAGCACGTGCAAGCGCAATTAGTAAAGGAGTAAAGAATGGTGCGAGCCGATTATACTCGTCCAAGCAGATCCACAAACTGGAAGAATGGTATCAGAAGTCGTCGCGTCCAGAATCATGCGAGATCCAAGCGATGTATCGCATCATCAACTGCCCCGAGTATGCCGACAAGGAACTCCAGCCGGAAGGTATCTCAGTGAAGCAGATCCGCATTTGGTTTGATAACCGACGAGCGAAAGAGCGTCTGGACTACATGCGTCTGAAGATGAAAGACATCTCGACGACCGACATGGATGCGGAGAGTGTGAAGCGCATGAAAGCAGCGTACATTGATGAAGCGAAGGAAGTGCTCGAAGCGCGCGTATCTCGATTGCGCGAGAATGGAAAGGGTCCTGGTGAGATCGTCGATGAAGCTGGCGACCTTCTTCTCTCAGGCGGAGACCAGGCGCTACCAACCGGTAAAGGATCGAAGGCGAGCCCTGGAGCAAAGTCTCTGGGTGCATTCAAAGACGGGTCGGAGAACGCCAAGCCAGCTTTGAATCCGAAGAAGCGCATTCGTATCGACCACGTCGCCTCTGTGCGTAAGGCAGTGAAGGAAGCGCGTGACTCTGGAAAGAGCGAAGAGGAAACGAAAGCTATCCGTGCTGCTGCGATCGAGCGAGCCCGTGAGCGTGTGCACATCCCTTACAAGAACGCTCGACAAGGGCCGACAAAGCCTCTGGGAAAAGACGAAGTCACCCACATCAAGCTGAAGATGCTGAAGCTGCTGGAAGAAGACGCAACCGCAGAAGAACTCACGGACTTAATTGAATTGCTGCTGACAGTGATCATTCCTCGCGATATTCTGATTGAGTCGGCGCTCCACCGACAGTTGAATTTGGTGCTGAAGGCGCACAAGGACAACAAGGAACTGGTCAAGCAGACCAACCGATTGCTGGACGAATTCAACATGATTGTCGAAAAGGGCGACTCAGTCTTCGACAGCATCATCGCAGCTGATGAGGCGGCCAAGAACAAGCAAAAGAAGAAGAAGGACACGTCGCTGCTGCTGGACGTTGACACGGAATCGTTCCCTGACACGCCTGGTGGGTCTCCTGACTCACCAGCTGCGTCGCCGGACTCCAGACGACCGCGCGTCAAGTTCTCGTTGGACCAGTTGGTGAAACTCGAGAAGTACTTCCACAAGGACGACACACCAAGCAAAAAGAAACTCGACAAGCTTGCGGACAAGCTCAACGAGATCGGCGCTCGAGACCCAGCAAGCGACGAGGCTCAGAAATCGATCGACTACAAGCAAATCCGCTGCTGGTTTTACAAACGCCGATCCACAAATCAACGTCCTCAGGCGTTGACGTCGTTGGATATTCAGGAAGTTGGCAGCTCGTCCAGTTTGAGTGAGAGCGAGACTGATAGTGACGATGAAGGAAGTGTTTCGTCGAAGGCACCGGCGAAGGCGAAATCGGCAGCAAAGCGAAAAGCTCCGGCTGCACCTGCAGCGAGTGAAACCAACAAGGCTCCTACCGCAAAGCGCAGTAAGAAAGAACCAGTAACTGCAGGAGGCGAAGCTAAGGCAGCACCAGCACGATCTTCCAGCAGCAAGAAAGAAGTAGCCCCAACCGCCTCAGCCTCGGCCTCCTTCTCAAAGGTGAAAGACGCGTCAGGGAAGCACGCAGGACGGATATTCAACGTGAAGCAACTGGCGACGATTATCGAGGAGTACGAGAAAAACCCTCGCCCGAGTGTCGCTCGACTGGAGGAACTGCAGAACATTTTGAACCAAGACGACCATGCAGACGACAATTTCGTGAACCCAACTGGCGTGACCAAGCGCCAAATCAAGACGTGGTTTTCGAACCGACGAGCGAAGGAGCGTCTGGATCTGATTAAGATGAAGGTGCAGGACGGTGGGAAGTCCGCCGACGCCGACACTGCAGACTCGGAGACTGAAGATGAAGACCGCGTTGAAACCAAGAAAGCTGCAAAGAAGAAGAGCGACAGCAGCAACGACGCTGCTGCTGCTGATGGTGATGGTGAGACTACGCGAAAGGAGCTGTTTTTGTCGGAGGATGCGTCGGCTGTGAATCAGGATGTCGATATGGGCAGTGATGACGATGTCGACGACGATATCAGTGAGGCGGAGAGCGAGAAGAGCGCGCCTGCTGTCCAGAGCACCGGGTCCAAGATGCCGAGTATGCGCATGCTGGTCGACGACGACGACGACGACAGCGAGGACGATGATGGCGACGATGACGATGATGATGTGGATGACAGTGACGACGACGCATAAAGAAAGGAACGCATTGTAAATGCGGCCATGGAGAGAGCACACACACACACACGCATCCATCCATACACACAGAGAAAGAGACCCCAAAGAATAAGAGAAAAATGAACGAATACTAAAATGCACTGCAACATGTTTGAATGTGACATACACACTTTCGATTACGGAGACTGGGCTGCCTGATGCGTCCGTCTGTCAACAACAATGAAACAGTATATCCCGGCCGAATTTCCACACCCTACACAGACAGACTCAAATGGCGGTGACGATCCGGAACGAGACGGCGAGGTAGATGGCGCAGAAGGCAAAGAGTTGCAAGCGATGCTGTAGGAGATCAACCACTTCAAGCAGCAGTTTACAGTAATCAGGAGAAGCAATGGAGTACCTGCATGATACTCTCAGGGGATCAGTTAGCCATTGTCTCTTGAGTTCCAATGATCCATTCGAACCCAGTGTCACAACAAGCAGAAGCAGAAGCGATGTCGCTGGCGCCTTGGGACTTGCATGAAGGCACAGCAACGGCTCACGTGAGAAACCCAGCCCCGAAATGTGTAGAAATTGCGGCGTCTACAGTACTGTAATACAATGAGAGGGAGGGGGGCACTATTTCATGGTGAAATGAATCATTTGCACGCACACTTTCCAGAAAAGCATGGCGTCGAACACGTCTGAGCTGGCGATGGTGCTCAGCGCGATCCAAGCGCTCTACGGGATGGTACACTGACACACTGGCGCCTTATGTCTTTCTCTCTGCATGCGTATTAGTAGCTGACGCCTGCGCTCGTGCGTTCATTGTGTGCTTGGATGGGTTAGGAAGGCGTGGAGCGTCAGCGCGAGGCGAACGAATTCCTCATCGCGTTCGCTGGCTCGGAGGTACTGTAGATGCGAACGAATGAACCCTCCCCTGTTATTATTATTGCTCCTTTCATATGCGCATTTGAACTGCAGCGCATTACGATTGTACTGACTGTAGATGTGGATGTGAATGTGCGATAGGCTGCGTGGGGGGTGGGGCTCCAGCTGCTGCTCGACCCGGCGTTGAACCTGCCGCCCGAGGCGCTTTTCTTCGCTGCAAACATGATCCACACCAAGGTAATACGCGCATTTATGGTTCTAACACTATTGTAGCAGCATTGTGACCGCCATGTGCGCTTGATTGTTCCTTGTGTGTATGATGCAATGTCCACGTCCAGGCTCGTCGCGAGTGGATCAAAGTACCGCAGGAGAGCAAACCAGCGATGGCAGCATCGATTTTCGGCGTCTTGCAGGATCTCCAGAGCGGAAGGCGCGCGTTCCACGGCGCGCTTTTCAGCAAACTCTGCTCCGTGTACGCAGTAGTGCTGATCTCGTCGCCCGAGGAGTGCAAGGCGCTCTTGGAGCGGCTTGTGGCGAGCGCTGTTGCTTCCGAGTCTTCGTCGACAGTTGACCGCGCTCAGATCCTGTTCTTTCTCACGTTTGCGCGCTGCGTGTGCGAAGAGATGGAAGATGTCGAGCTTTCGTTCACAGTGAAAGACGCCATGGAGATGCACCTGTACGCGCTGAGCAAGGACATCACGCAGGGCGTCGCGACGATCGTGTCGATGCGCGACAACGCCCAGCTCGTGGATCTGCACAGTGAAGCGTTTAACTGCCTGAACGCGTGGATCAAGAAGGCGGGCATATCGCTCACGACTATGTACGTACACGACCGCGCGATGCTCTTCACGCTCATCGAGGCACTCTGCACCAAGTCCAAGTACCTGCCGATCTGCGCCGAAATTCTCTGCAAAGTGATCACTGTTGCCGAGTACCCGACGCCGTCCGACCAAGAGGAAGCGCTCTGCGCGATTGCAAACGGCTTTTTGAAGACCAGAGCAGCGTGCGAGAGTGCGCTTGTGGAGGAGGAGGACGAGATCAGCCACGCGATCACGGACGTCGTGTCAACGTTTTGCGAGACGTATGTGGACTGGATCGTCGAGGGGAGTGTACCCGAAGCTGTGGCGCTCGGCGAGATGATGCTCTTCCTTGGCTCGCATCCGCGGCGACAGATCGCGTCGCTTACGCTCGAGTTCTGGCTCTTGATCGCGGACGAGCCGGTTACAGAGCGCCACATGTACTTTCAGCGTGACGCGTACAGTCAGCTCTTTGAAGTGTTGCTCCGCCAGTGCACTTTCTCGCAAGACACTAGCGAGATGGACGAGCTCGAGCTCGACGATTTGCTGGCGTTCCGCAACGGATCCCAGGGTGTCAGTGATGCGTTTCTCGCGATTTTCTCGCTACTGAGTGAGCAAGTGCTCGCGCATTTGGTGTCGGTGCTTTCCACTTCTGCGAGAACAGAGTATGGTGGAGCAGAGGAGTGGCAGAGCGTTGAGTCGTGTCTCTTTGCGCTCTCGATCATCGCAGACGACCTGAAGAAGAGGCTCGCGAGCGGCAAGAACCGAGACCAGCTCGACGTGATGGTGACGCAGATCTTCCAGTTCGTCCTGAGCTCGTCAGCGCCGCACTTGCTGGTTGTGACGACAGCAGCGAAGCTCCTTGGACAGTTCGGTTCGTGGTTCAACAAGAAAGCGGCTGCTGCTTCACACGGCGCTGGTGGAAAGGGCTCGTTTCAATTGATCACTGCGATCCTGCAGTATTTAGACAACGCCTTGGGCTTTGAGCAGAGTCGCTCCAACGCTGCGCGGAGCTTCATGCAGATCGCGACCATGTGCTCGGACTGCCTCTCGCAGATGCCGCCAGACTACCTCGTGGCGAGTATCAAGCATTTCAGCAGTGACCAAATGGCGATTGAGGATCGACTGCTCATTGTCGAAGGCCTCGTGCGATCAGCGGTGGTGTCGGCACACTGCTCGGTGATCCTCCAGGCATTGCTGAATGATTCATTGACAAGACTGGATCAAGTGTTGTCACTCACTGGTGGTACGAATGGTGAAGAACTCGTCCCGAGTGTCGTGTGCAATGAGCTGCAAGTACTGAGCAAAGTGGCTCGGTTTATGGACGCGCCGGCTGAGGTCGCAGGAGGCAAAGCGGTCACGTCGTCCGCTGTCCAGCACATTTGGCCGCACTTGGAGCCGATCGTGCCGCGTCTCAGCAGCCACGAGCCGGTGATGGACGCGCTGTTCCAGTTCTACGGGTGGTGCTTACAGAGTCTCCGTGATGAAATGACGAGCCAGCTGGGTTTCATCGCGAACCTGATCGTGTACGTCTTTGAGAAACACCAGTTTGTGTCTCCACTTGAGTGCGCGTCAGTTGCAGTGGACATCTTTGGCAAGAACGCGGAGCAGAACGCGCCACAAGTGATCAACAGCTTCCGCGACCTAATGAGCATGCTCAGCCGCACGTCGTTCCAGTTCTTCATGACTCACTCGCTGAGCGACGCGCCGGAGGTGCTGCGGTCTTTCTACGAGCTCGCGTACCGCTTCTTGCTGTTTTGCCCCGCGGCGGTGCTGACGTCGAGCGAGTTCCCGGTTCTCATTGATCTGAGTCTCGCGTGTCTGGGGAACCAGGACCGCGCGTCTGCGAATGCAGTGTTCATCTTTTTGACGTATATGTTGAACGAAAGTCGTGGCAAACTGGAGGCGTTCCAAACTCAGATCGATGGCGTTGTGGTCACACAGGATCAAGCTCAGCTGGAGAAGTGGGTGGACGGCATCGTCTCGGCCATCGCGACCAAGAGCCCGAGCATTCTCTTCGATGCGATCGGCAAGCTTTTCTTTGCGTTCCTGAGCACTTTCGCCGAAGTCCCTGTCGTACAGACGGCGTTGCTGCACGCGATAACCGTGAAGAGCGAAGCGCTGGGCATCGCAGAACTCTCACTAGACGACCGCAAGCGCGTGTTTGAGCTGTGGATGCGGCTCGCGCTCACGCCGACCCGCCAGGCGGAGCGTCGCTTCCGCGGCCTCTGCGGAGACTTCGCCAAGATCTGCCGCAAGGAGCTCACTGTCGACACGCTCGGATCGTACGAATGGGACGCATGAGAGAAATAGAGAGTTATCGCAAGGAAGACAAGATCATCAGCGGATGGATGGGATGGGCATTCCTGACTAACAACTGGAGGCGACCACAATGTTTTAACAGTCTTGACGTTAGAGAGAGTGAGAGGTGGAAATGGAGATTGTGGAGATACAAATCTCTTTTTGTATTTTTTTGCTGCTTTTATCTTGAGGCATTGTCGTTGGAACGGGTAGTCTTCAGTCAGATCGCCGACCGAGCTTGTCAGAGCATAGCAAGAAAGAAAACAGGATGCATTTTATGCAAGCACTCCAACCTGCCAATGAGACACACCGCAACAAAGGGTACAAGGTACAGAATCAGTCACAGTACAAAGCAAATAGGAGACAACCTTTGAGGAATGAGAATGAATGAGAGATGTACCGTTGGGTACTTGTCGACGTAGAACAGGATCGTCTCCTCCATTTCCTGCTTCTGCTTGTCGGTGAAGTCGCTCACGTCGTCGCTCACATCCTGGGGTCATAAGTATAGCAATCCACACGCGCATCTCATTAGACATTTCAATATATCCTGTACTACACCGTTTGCAAGCTTTATTTACCTTCTTGTCGAGCGAGCTCAGTGTCAGCGCACGCGTGCAAGCCTAGCAGTCATAGCAAGTCAGTAAGCACCATTTTACAAAGCCAACAGAGAGGCACAAGTGAAGCGCTGCATACCGTGCCGGCGAACTGGTGGTACATCTTGCCAGGGCCGTAGAACTTGGCTCCGGTCGTCACATCCACGACCTGAATGACACAATTCCACCCAACAACAGCAACAACAACAGCAACTATCAGTCTCAATGCACACCGCACAGCAATCGTTCGCAGCAGCGCCAGTTCACACATGTTGAATACAATACCTTGCCGCCAATCGCGAGCAGGATCGGCAAGCTCTCGTCCCCACCGTCATATCTGCATGGCACGGAGCATCCATCATATGAAGCATAACAGCAGCAGTTGATCAATACACAAAGATCCACACAACACACGTAGACAGGCACACACAGTACCATCTACTAGCTCTCCCTCTCTATCTATCTATCTTTCGTCATCAACTCACTTCTTGAGCTCTTCAAGCGTGTACACCGGCAGCTGCGAACTGTCGACGCTGACGCCGTCGCCGTTGACGGCGCCGCCGTGCTTGGCGTGGAAGAGGTTGAAGGGCCACGGGCACGGCACGCCGCTCACGCGCAGCTGCTGCTCGATGGAGGGCCACGCGAGCGCGAGCACGGCGCCGATGAGCGCCACGCTCAGCCAGATCCATGTCGCTCTGCCTTTGGCCATGCTGCTGATAGATAGTGCTTCGGTCTGTCTGTCCGGTGGCGAGTGACGTGGAGCGAGCGGATGCGTTAATGAGCTCTTGGGGCTGAAGCGAATGAGGTCAGTTGAGTTTCGGTTGTTTGTTGGCAATGATGGTAAAGACGGTGCTTACAAAACCAAAAGAGTGGCTATTGTACAGTAGAGTCTCCCTACGTTAATGATTATATAATAATTTTAGACATTACATATTAGTTTAGGTATTTGTTAAAGAAACAGGTTTCCTGAATGCCTAAAAAATGTGATGTCTGAACTAATATTTAGTTTAGGCATTCATCAATCTGTTAGTTCTGGTATGTAACCTCTTGAAAACGATCGCGCATACATCGTTTTTGAAAGGTATTCCACCACCAGCATTCTCATGTTCAAGCTCAATTCGTTCCCTTGATCACTGTGACAAAAATGGCTCAAGGTGCGCGACGACAGCTCGCAGATGGAGCTGGCAGCGCGCCACTGTCTCCTGCTGTCAAGTCAGTACTCGCGGGATCGGTCGCGGGCATGGCCAGTGTCGTGGTGTGCCACCCGTTCGACACGATCCGCACGCGGCTGCAGATCTCGCCGCTGCGATTCGGCGGCTTCTTCGACTGCGCGCGGCAGACGCTGGAGCGCGAAGGCGCGCGCGGGCTCTACAAGGGCTTCCTGCCACCTTTTTTCAGCCAGGCGGTGTACAAGTCCGTGATCTTCACGACTTCGTCCAAGCTGCGCAATGACGTGCTGCCGCACGCGAACCTGAGCCCGTCCGCGGTGTCGCTCTTGAGCGGCGCGATCGCCGGCGGACTCAACGCATTCCTAGTCACGCCCGTCGAGCTCATCCGCAACCGACTGCAGGTACAGTACGAGAGCCCGCGTGTGAGCAGGAAGTACCGAGGCACTCTGCACTGTATCACACAGGTTGTGCAGCGAGAGGGCGTGCTCGCGCTCTGGAAGGGGCTCACGACGACCGTGCTGCGTGACTCGCTCGGTGTCGCGTGCTACTTTCTCGGCTACGACTTTGCGCGCGCACGATTGAGCAACATGCAGGCGCTGCAGGGACATGACACCGCTGTGCTACTGACCGCTGGCGCTTTCGGAGGCATCAGCTTCTGGGCGATCGCGTTGCCGTTCGACACGGTCAAGTCGCTCATCCAAGTGGACGGCACGCGTGGCGCGTACACGGGACTCATCGCCAGTACGTCGCGCCTGGTGCGCGAGCATGGCGTCTCGCACCTCTTTCGCGGTTGGCAGGCGGCGTTCTCTCGCGGGATCCCGGGGGCGGCAATAACGTTCTGGGCGTTCGACCGAACGACCAAGTACTTGAATGAACGCGAAGTTGCTGTGAGATAGATCGAGCGATGGGAACCTGGGGCGACTGGTGAATATAGTAAAACAAGAGATAACACTGGAAAAAAGACATTTGAGATTGTATTTGGGTCTCGTGCTGAGCTTGTGGCGGCGTTCCTCAGAGTGTGTGCTGGTGGAGAATGGTCGCGAGAGTTGCTACCCGCTTGCCGAGACCAACCGCCTTGTCCTTGAACATTTCATGAACCGAGTCTGGGTCTGTCGGGTAGCAGAGCGACGGGAACTTGTTGCTGTCGGGTTGCACCTGAGCCAACGGCTGAAAAGGGCCCTCGGACACAATCGCCGAGGCGCCGAACGCGCTCGTCCAGCGCTCGCCTCCGACAATGATCATGCGGAACACCATCATCGAGTGGAGCAAGTTGACCATCGTGAGCTCCTCGCCGGCCGAAATGCCTCCGCTCGTGACAAACACTGCGCCAATCTTGCGGCTCAGATCTTCGGAGAGCGCCCACGTGCTCATAAACTCCGATACCTGCATACACATACAACACTATTAGCAAAAGGAACAATACATAAGTATGGGGTGCGTCATAGCAACTTGGACTGCGTACCTTGGGTTCGACGTTGGCGTTGATAACATGCGAGCCCAGGATCACCGCGTCCGCCCAGAGCACGTCTTGTGAGAAATTCGCGCTTTCCACTGTGCGCACACGCAAGTTTGTGTCGTTCGCGACCACAGTGCGCACACCCTGTTCGACTGCCTGCGCGAGCTTGGCCAGGTGCGTGCCGTTCGAGTACACCACCAAGACGCGCGCATCGGGGAAGTCGCTGCTGTTCGCGCCACTAGCCACGATCCAAGGCTGCCGGGCTGCAGGTACACCAACTGCGCCGTGATGAACCGCTGGGAGCTGCTGCAGCTCCGCAAGCACCTGGTTGGAGACCGCGATGACGCGCACGAGCCCGACCGCCGTGGCGAGACAGAAGAGCACGAGGCCGATCGCGCCGAGGCGGCGCAGGTCCACGCGCGTGGACTCTCTCACGCGCGGTGCAGGGATGCTCACATTGTTGCTGGTGGTAGTGGTGTCACCAGCTGCTGCAGCGCGCAGGTCGAGCAGCGGCGTCCTGTCGCTGGCGTGGAGAGCTCCTCGCGCGTTCATGGTCGGTCGTCTTCGGAGAGAGAGAGAGCAATTGAGTGAGTGATTGACTGGCGTGGGACCTTTATCAAAAACTCGCTCGTTGAAGACCAGGGTGATTGCGGGAAAAGTGACAAGCATCCAGACTTTTCTTCTTCTATTGAAACTTATGCACGCGCTTTAAAATAGCAATTTAAGGACTAAATGATGCTTTGTATCGAATACAAAGCGCTTTCCAGCAGCATGAAATATCATCTTGTACTACTTTGGAGTACAAGAAATGAAAAAAAGCTTTTCACCACTTTCGCCAATGTGTTTCAAGCATTTTGGAATGGTTTGTAGCGGTTCTGTGAGATATACTTCCTCTGTTCCGAAAAGAAATGTGCAGTTTGGTTTTATGTGGCACACATAAT
>JALBZB010000247.1:0-37153 GCA_038050625.1 Pythium sp. MPC-2022a
TCTCTTGAATCGTTTCACTAGCACATCGAGATCATCCTTGACGTAGAACGTTCGGTCCTCTGGGTCGTAAATCGTGGCGGACTTGCACACTTCGAGGTCTATGGCGCAGGCTCGAGTAGATTGCGTCTTCCGAAACACCAACAAACGAGGTGAAACGAAGTAGTACTCCCCTTCGAGTAGTCGTTGGAGCCGAACTGAGCGCAGAGGTTCCGGCAGGGGCTCACGAATCTGGATTCCTTCGTTCCTCCTAAACTGGAAGAACGTTGGGTGGAATCGGACGCTTTCTGTCTCTCCTTCCCGTACCAGCTGGATCGATCGAGCCCTTAGCTCGACCGAGTTCGAAGCAGCGAACTTGCTTCTGGAGCGCAGCGCTGGAAACGTCGCCGTCTCTCCTTTTCTCTTGAGCGCGTAGTAGCGAGCAAGTGAGGATGTCACCGCCTTCACAAAATCGCGGTAGGCAGAGTCTCGTGTCTCGTCCTGCACCTGCATGTGTCTCGCTAATGTCTTCTTGTTATTGCGGAAGTAGCCGGCCATCGTCTTTATCTGTGCAATCGGTCTGTATTTCAACCCCAGCTCCACCACAGACATCTTCTTGTTGTCGTTCTTTCAGCCGCACAGAACAAGGCAATACCTGCAGTCGTCTCGAGATGATCCAACAAGTTTGTTGTATATGGCTCGGTTCGTGGCAAACATGAGATCGAGCTTTTCGCGCTGTCTTTAGTCTGGGCACAGCCGCACTTTTAGACAGCTGTTGACGATCTTGTCAAGAAAAAGACTTGATTCGCTCTGCGCCGGTCGCTTCCAAGAATGCCTCGCCACCTCTGCTGCTGATCTTGGGTCACATTCCCTTCATGGTGATAGGGTGGCGTCCTCATAGTGACGCACATTAAACCAAGGCATGAGTAGCGGCGCCATCACTTCGTCCGGTTGTACAAGGGATCGATCGCGAGACTTTGAGAGCGCATTCAGCATTGTCGAACTCGGCGCCCATAGGCATCCATAGGCTCATCCCCATCTCTCTATCGAACCACGCGCTAGGATGATTTGGGTCCGTCGTTCCAATAGCCTTCATTTTCTTCGCTCTCCGCTGGTCGCTCTCGTCTTCGCTGGACGTCTCGCCAACAAGCTCGAACTGGTACATCTTGTCTGGCATATTTCGACAATCAGTGCAACGAGAGCGCGCGCAAAGGATATCAACCGTAGCAGAACAATGCTAGACGCGTTCTTCTCTTGTGCGCTCGAGAGATCTCTTTTTGTAGTGAGCTAGAACCAGTGGTTGTGGAGCTGCTTGCATGCGCAGTCTCCTAACATCCTATGCAATTTCTCTCAACGCCCTATACCAATTCACCAAAGTGCAAGTCAGCAACCTGCTGCCTATGGTCGCCTCGAAGCCACAGCGCCGTTGCCCAACCAGCCGAGTCGAAGATCTCAACACTTAGTGCGTACCATCCGTGTGGGGACTGTGGAGAGGATGCCGCACCTTTATTTAAGAGCTGTGCTGTAGCTCACTTCCGGTAGAGGCTGCCGCTACCGAGTTCCGCCTACTCAGCGATGAATGTACTCAGTGAATCGGCTCTATGCTCTGGGACTACTGCTAATCGCATCTCAGGTCTGAGTCTTCTTGGTGCTTGTACTGTTCTGCACCCCCGCGCTGATCACTGTGACGGTGTTCGATCTTATTCCGCTCCAGGACCAAGCGAGGGCTGGCGATCAAACTCGGTGTACTGGTTTCGCATCAGCTTCGGGTTCACAGTTATCTCCGGAGTGCTGCTAGCGCAGGTGGAGTCCCTGATCCCTGAAATCGAGTTTGCGACGACGCAGGTCGTGTTGATCGCAATTACCGTCAGCAGTTTGTACATGGGCTGGTTGATGCTCATCGCAAGTACTGGATGTTTTCCATCCCATTCACGTATACAATCGGTGAAACCCCTCTACTCATCATGGTGAACTCGCTGGTGGTGGTGACGCTCGGTACAAGAGACAAAGCGCGCCTGCAAAGTACTTCCAGTTCTCGAATGCGTTAATTCTCTAGTCCATAATGATGACCATCCACCCGACCTACAACGCGATCTTTCTCAAGCTCGAAGGCGTCTCGCAGCTCGCGTTCGTACTGCTGCTTCCAGGTATCAAGCACTTCTTGACGAAGATCACGGCCAAATCGTACCCAGCGAACGACGACCACTTGACCGCGATGCTGTCGAGTGTCGATCTATTTGATGCGCTTTACATGGCCAAGTGCATGCAGTCTGGAGGGACGCTGATCGTCGGCTTTGGGATCATCGCGGTTGATGTGCTAGAGAACTGGTTCGTGTCTCGTAAACTCGCTAAGCGAACGAAAACGCTCACGTTTGCCAAGACACAGTCACAAGCTCGTCTCACAGAGAAATTTTCCGATGAATTGTTCGATTGGGTGTTTGATTTATTGGAGAGCGGCCCACACCAACAGAAGTTTCTCACTCTTCATCCACAAAAGAACCACAAGCTACAAGCCAAGTCGAAGCAGCTCCTCAGCATATTGGATTCAAGACAAGTGGCGCAAGCAGACACCTCGACCGTGTTGCTCTTCGCCAAAATTCTCCCCGTCACATCTCAGCCCAGTGGTACACTCTTGAACTCTCCGAGTGACGTTGTCAAACCTTCCGAGACAGAAATCGCGATCTCTGAAACTGTACAGCTACTGTTCACAAATGAATCAGTTGCGGTCGTTGAGTACATCGAAGCTGTCGTACCGACCATCTACGCCCTGTACATCGTGATGCTGTCTCACCTCTCAAACGCCAAGTATTACGACGACATGCGCGGGTTCATAGATGCCAAGCTCCATCAAGTGGTGAAGAACATCCTGATCTACGCGTTCATGGAGTTGCTGAGCCTGGTGTTCGTGTACTGCACTTTCAAGTGCGATTTTGGGATCTCCATGTTTTACTAGCTGGCGTTTGCCTTGGAGAACGAGGGGGAGACTTTCCAATGCGGCTTCATGGCGTGGATCCTGCTTATCTTCCAGTTGTTACTCATCCACATGAGTACGTTCTGGTTAGCTGTTCATGTGAGTACTTTGTTTCTCGTTTTGTTGGTCATATTGATAGATGTGGGCTTCACACTCCAGTTTCGACCAGCCAATGCTGGCGGTTAACGATACAGTCCCACCTGGACCATATCAACATCGAAATAAATCTGCTGGAGATGCCGTCGTACAAGCCATTCTTGAACTTCCGTTCACGTAACTGGTTCGCGCAAGCCCTGCAAACGCTAAACAGGATAGAGTCTGCTCTGCTTCCAGCTACGAATATTGCTCACAAGGATGTATCATGCGGTACTTCGAGTGCGATGCAGCAGAGAAAGTCTACGTCGCCACTGCAATAGCTACGGAATACGAGCCCGAAGAGTCGGATTTCAATTCAGCGTCTCCGACCAATGACCTGTATAATGTGCTGTACATGACCAGTGCAGGAGCATCATCCAGCAACATTGGCTAAACGTAATGACACATCGTGCCCAATACGACCAGTTCGCTCTCCAGCTAGACAGAGAGAAGTACATCATCAAAGCAGAGGCATTCTCTATGTGCGTGGAAGTCTGATACTTCTGTGGTTGCATCTAGCCTACTTTCGCTTTACCACGCGATCTGGTGGCACACAAGTTGCTCGTTGATTTCCAAAGTTGATAGCGGGCTTCCATTAGTATCACGCACCGCCATTGCTGACTTGAAGAAACTGGAACATGAAATCCACACCTAGAGCCGCACAGTACGATTGTCACAAGCAAGGTCAGTGGAACGGTAACACATCCACCCACAAACACAGCAATATCAAAAAAATATGATCTGCCAAGTACCGTTGTGAACGAGTAGGAACTGGAAGACGATCAAGATCCAAATCACAAAGTTGCTCTGGAAGGTCGGCCACTCGCACTCCAGTGTGAACGCCAGTTGGTAGAAGACGGAGATGCCAAAACTCCGCTGGAGAGTTCGGTGCACGTAGTACAAACTGAGCAGCTCCACCAGCGCATAGATCAGAATGTTCACCACTGCAACTCACAGTTTATCGGCGATGAACTCCTCCATATCTTGGTAGTACTTGGTATTTGGTAGGTGAAACATGATGGCGAGATAGATGACGTAGACGATCGGCATGACAGTCTCAACATACTCGACGACCACAATAGCCTCGCTCGCGTGGAGAAGACGTGCAGCTTTCACGACAGCCGTTTGGCTTGCGTACGCAGAGCTCATCGTGCCGTCAGGATGCTGAGAAATTGGAACTACAGCTCGGCTTGAGCACACTTTGGAGGCTTCCGGCAGCACCTGCGTCGCTTGCACAAAGCTCAGCATTTGTTGAGACTGTAATGACAACTTGGGGCTACCGCGCGGTTGGATGCTTCCGTGTTCTTGGCGAGATGGTATTTGCAACACGCCAACCGCCCCAGATATCAGATCATAGGAACCTTGGTCTCTACTTATATCTATCTGGACCCGCACGTCTCGCACTCCTTGAGCAAGCTTCCTGAGACGACTGATCGCAATAGAGTTCTGCACAATGTCGACACCGATGATGGCAAATGCAACCTTTAGTGTCCCGGCAGATTGCATACACTTGATTGTGTACATCGCATCGAAGATGTCGACGCTAGACAGCAGTGAAATGACGAGATCTTGCTTGTCTTGATGCATTCTTGCCATAGTGAACTTGGCAGCGTGTTTGATGATGGGAAGCGCCAACACGAAGGCAAGTTGAGAGCTGCCTTCAAGTGATAAGAAGATCGCGTTGTATGCCGGATAGACGAGAATCATCGACGCTTGGACGCTGACCCCGTTGTAGTACTGGAAGTACATCTTGAGCAGTTACCGGTTAGCGACCCCAATTTTGATTATGATGAACGTGTTCATGATGACGACGAATGGGAGCCCTCCAATCACCAGTGTGAACGGGACTGAGAACATCCAGTACTCCGCGAGAAGCATGAGCACAGATGTTTGGCCGACACCGACGCTGATGCTGATTGCGAGAAGCTGCTTGAACGAGGACGCAATCTCAGGAAGTACAGCCTGGATGTGAAGTAGCATCATCCCACACATTATCGTGAACGTGACTCCGCATCGTAGCCAGTACGAAGTGTTTGGTCGCCAGCCAGAGTCAGGATTCTGGAGCGGAATTGAATCCAGTACGGTGATAATGACTAGCGTGGGAGTGCAGAAGAGCACGAGGACCAGGAGCACACGAGTCGGGGTGGTCGATACACAGTAGTCGTGGAATGCGAGGAGTCGATTCGCTGAGTACAGCTTCACCTGCGCTGGAGCGCTGACTCAGTGGCATCTGCTGAGCATGGACGTCAAGCACGTCTAAAGCTGCACGTGTGACGTTGTGTGCGAGTACTCTGTAGCAATGTAAAGCCGCGCTTCTCAATCAAGATGTGAATCGCAAGTCCAGTGCGTGGCGAGAATTCATGATATATTTAGGCTCCTCGGGGCTCCTATTTGTGACGTATTCTCAGTTGTCAATTTCGTGAAAAACGTTGCATTGACAGCCTAATGGTTTACACAATTCAGATAACCAATGCGTCGCAATCAGCTCGCTATCACGCAAAACATAAGAAACCTCTAGTAACCCCCTGGGTTAGAAAAGACGAGCTTCGGAGCCCACATGAGTGACAGTAGAGCCGCGAGAACTCAGCGGAGTGACTTGCGGTCTGTTTGTAGAAGAGAGGGAGCCAGTGAACCCAGCGAGCGAATTCAAGTTGAAGATGCAAATGTGGAAGATCGCAAACCCAGCGGAAGAGCAATGCGAGAAGGGCGCACCACCGCGTGCTTCTCTGTAGGAATCAGTCGAGAATTAGCATCATCAAGAGCAAGCTAAACCAGATAACTATTGTCTTTGGTATGTGAGTTTGTCTTTGAACGGTGGACGTCGCTACGAGCTTATAGAGCGTGGTGTGGCGTCTGCTCGTGCGTGTGGTGTGTAGCTCATGGAGCGTGAACGCCAAACGGGAATGGATTGCAAGCGTTACGTGCCTTTGAATTGGGAGGACGCAATCTGTAGGGACCACGTATGGCGCGCTTGGGGTTGCTGTGTGTCTAACAGGGTGGGCGTGTAGCAGCATGACGGAAGACGGTATGGTGATCTTCTCTGACTCGGAACGTCGTCCAAGTCATATTGTTGCTGGAAGCGTCGCCGCAGAGGCATGCAACAAGGTCGGCTGGACCAGAACTGGCAGCGAACGTTGGGACACAGGCCAACTTGGGCGCCGTTCCAAAGCGTTGTCGAGCTAAATTGGGCTCTAGAATGTGCACAGAATGTTCAGGACACAGGTCGAATTGAACGCCGTTCTAACATGTTGCTATTTGTGTTCACTTTGGAACAGAATTTGGGCGATAAGATCGTAAAGACTTACTCTTTCAAACGCATTCCTATTTCCGGAAATGGTGCGAGTCGAGAAACAAACCTGACTCAACTCTTCAGACGGTCGAACGCATGCAAGCACAATGATGCTTTTGCGACAAGTTTTGATATGCCAGCGGATGTCCCCTGCAAGTTATCGTTTACTCCAGTGAGCTAGCCGCGCAGATTTCACGTTCGAAGATGTTGGCGATGGAGTCAAATTGAAATAACAACCCGCTTAATTAGGAGAACGCACACCAGCGACGAGACAAAACATAACACTGGTAGTTTACGAAACTTCGATATCCTTGTTTTTTCATAACTACTCCCATGTGCTCACTCCAGAGGGATACTGCCAGTAGAACATTGATTCTCAGGTGGTACCGTAATTGTAACTGTTCCGCATATCTAACAATCGACCGAAGCTCTTCGCCTTTGATGAATCCTACTTCGCCAGTGCAGGCACTACGGCGTCAACCGCCAATTTGCTTCTTTGCGGTCAGTCAGCGTGGAAGAACAAAATGAAGGAAGACATATCACTACTTCACCTCTGCTAGGTAACGACGCTCGTACATGCGGCTTCGGCGAAGTCCCCAGATATCGATCCTAGCAGATACACTTGGTGAATTGTCTTCCCTTTTCATGACTTGGAATGACTGCCTGCTACGAAAACAACCTCTTGATGACTCATGTGGTGCGGTTTTAGAAGAGAAACAAACAAAACAAACAAAAACGGTTTTAAAGAAACCTTAAAAATATCGGTAGGCTACCGATATTGTAGTTTCTCCCAAAAAGTTGCCTGCAAACAAAATCGTTTCACCTCACTTTTCAAATACCCCGTGTGCCTCGAGAATGGCAACAGCTCCTTCACCACCACAGCAACAACAGCTTGAGCAAACAGAACGCCGGCGCGTCGGGTACGTGTTTGACGAGCGCTACATGTGGCACCGGCCGTGGAGCCTGCAGTACACGTCGCTGGTGCAGCCGTTCGCACACTGGGAGAGCGCGGAGACCAAGCGCCGCTTCCACTCCTTGCTCGCGGTCTCGGGGCTCCTGCAGAAACTGCACGCGATCGCCCCCATTCCCGTCACGAAAGCGCAACTTGCGCTCGTGCATACTGAGAAGTACATTGACGAGATCGAAAGCAAGTCGCAGCGTGAAGAAGGAGGGAACGCGGGCGAAGAAGCGCCGTTCTCCCAGTTCGCGTTCGATATTGCCTGTTTGTCAGCCGGTGGCGTCGTGCAGGCGGCGGAGGCTGTGATGGAAGGCTCTATGAAAGCTGCATATGCGCTCACGAGACCTCCAGGCCACCACGCGACGCCCAGTCGAGGCAGGGGCTTCTGTCTCTTTAACAACGTGGCGATCACAGCCAAGCACTTGCTGCAGAAATATCCACATGAGATTCGCAAGATCGCGATTGTGGACTACGACGTGCACCACGGGAACGGCACCCAGGACGCATTCTACGGCGATGACAGCGTGCTGTTTGTATCGTTGCACCAAGCCAACAACTACCCCGCCAACAGCGGTGCGTGGGATCAGAAGGGGGAAGGTGCTGGAGTAGGGTTCACGATCAACGTGCCGCTGCCTCCGGGATCGGGATCTGGCGCCTACGAGTACGCTTTCGAGTGTGTGGTGGTGCCAGCGCTACGTCGATTCGAACCTGACTTCGTCCTCGTCTCTTCGGGTTTCGACGCGTCGTACGCAGACCCATTGGCCGCGATGATCCTGAGCAGCCAGGTGTTTCGCTTCATGGCGCAGCAGGTGGTCAGCATCGCAGAGCAGCTCTGCAGTGGACGAGTGGTGTTCGCCCACGAGGGCGGGTACTCGGAGACGTACGTACCGTTCTGTGGTGCGGCGGTGATCGAAGCGCTGCTTCACGTGGACGATCCAAGCGATCAGATTGAAGATCCGTTCCTCGAAGAAGTGGAACGATGGGAATACCAGGAGCTCCAAGTGCACCAGCAGCAGATCGTCGATAAAGTGGCCGAGCTGCATGGGCTGTGACCTGAAGTGTATTTACCTGAAACCTTCTCGATACCGGAACCTCTACCATGCCATGTCGTACCCATTGTTTGCCTCTATAGCTGCCTTTGCTGGATGTAGCTACAACTCTGAGGTGCAGCTGAGTACGAGTCGTTTCCGCCATAAGATTCATTCTCGAAGGTTTGATTGGTTGTGGTCAGACTAACTTTAGTTCGTTCAAAAATATCACCTCGAACGCAAACGAAGGTGGAGAGATCTATCGAGCTGCGTCAACAACTGGCAACGCAGCTCCATCACTACTATTTATACAGCACCAGTCGAGCTTTCGACGATGGATGTTGGGAGAAAACACGGCTCCAGTCACCACAAATCAATCTCGTCCAAAAAGAGAAAAAAAGAAGAGGCAAGCCACATTGCACCGCGTTTCTGCTCGCTTATGATCACGAAGATGGCTGGCGCATGTGGCTTCGCTAGAGCCCCAGGTCATCGGCGGATGTACTCGGCGAATCGGCTCTTCGTGTTCCACGACTACTGCGAATCAACCTCACGGATCTGCGTGTTCCTAGTGCTTGTGGTCTGCTGCGTGCCAGCTCTTCTAATCATTCTCGCGCTGGATTCGATCCCGCTACAGGACCCAAGTGCAGGCTAGAGAGCAAACACATCGTACTGGGTTTGCCTTGCCGTTACGTTTACCCTGAATTGTTGGATGATGCTCTTGCACACGCAATCGGCACTCCCGGAGATCGATTTCTCGAGGAGAGAGATGATCGTGATTAGTGCTGCCACCAGCGCGGGTGAGATGGGTATGATTATGTTCTGCGCAGAGTACTGGAGGTTTCCAGTTCCATTCGTGCTCACAACCGGTGGGGTTCCCTTCGCGATCATTCTCAACACGCTCATCGTGATCAAGATCGGCGTCAAGAATCGGCGGCTTCTGCTGAAACACCTCCAGTACTCCTCGGGGATAGGCGTGCTGAAGGTGATGCTTGCCGTGTACCCAATGTACAATGCGATCTTCCTCTCACCCAAAGGCAAAACGCAACACACGGTGGTGCTCGCTCTACCTGTGATCAAGTATACTTTCAAGCTCCTCATTGGAAAAGCGTATCTGTCGAAGAATTCTGTAACGAGCAAGTAATAGAGATGCAACAGCTAAGCTTGCGTTGGTATTGAGACTAATGGATATTTGTCCTGTGTGCTCACTTGGGGTATTTTTGCTAGTTAGTTAGATTGTGTCCACTTAAATTTGAAAGTGAAGTTCGTTCCTGAGGCATAGGCAAGCACAGTTAAAAGGATTAGCTCATTGTTAGGTGTGGGTACCCAATTGCTCAACAGTACTTTCATTGTGATGCAAGCTGCACCCTACGATTTACTGAATCTGAGTCTGATACTCTAGACCACCACTCGCTACATCTACGAGAGTGATTGATATTTTTGCTCCCTTTTGCTCTTTTGCGGGCGTCATAGAGCTGCTCGGCGAGCTCGACAGCGTGAGTCTCTTGGCGTACGCGCTCAAGTTTGACGACCATGCGACAGTGCAAGTGCTCCGCGATCACTCACCATTCCACCCATTCGAGACGAACCATCTGCTGCACTTTGCTGCAATGCATCGCTGCCTGCGCGCAATGCATACGCTCAGCAAAAGCGCGAAGCCCATGTACAAGAGCCCAAAGAGTCTTCCATCGCAGTGGAGCATGCTGCGCGCCCAGGTCATTTGGCAGTCGCTCAGTGGCTCGCGGAGCACGTGAGTGTCGATCACGCCTGTCTACCACACGAAGCTGGTAGCAGAAACGTCGAGGGGATAGTGCCGTTTGACGAGGACCTGGACACTTTCGCCTGGGTTGCGAGCAACACGGATGCCCAGATGCGCCATTGGGGTAAAGTGTACCCAAGTCGTCTGGTTCATTAGAGCTATTTCGCGTTTTGTGAAAAACAAAAGACTGCCGTCGTGTCTGTAATGAACAATAATGCAGAGGGACGCTCTAACAGAATGCACAACCCAGTGGTGTTTGCAGCGGAGACAGGCAACATCGAGCTATTGGACGTGCTGCAGTGATCGAAGAGCCGATACTTGTCGTTCACTGCGAACGCGCTCACCCAGGCAATCAAGAACGACCATCTCGACGCTGTCCGGTGGCTGGGCGAGAATTACGAAGACGAGATAGAGTACACGGTTGGTGAGCTGGTGAGGGTCGCCTGGGATTCAAACCATGTGGACATCCTGTAATGACTTGACAGTAAGTTTGAATTTAAACCTGTTTCAGTCAAGCAGCTGCGTGAAGCCGTGCAAAAGGAACACCTCGCAGTCTTGATCTGGACGTACGAACGGATGTCCAACAAGTTGCCATCCGAGACCGAAGACCTATCGTCTCCGCATATCAAGTGTCACCACAAGCGAACGTCGTCACATGGCTCCACGAGCAATGGGGCTTTGCCTCGGTGCAATCATGCTCCTCCAGTTCGTGCGCTTGGCGACGTTGCTCTTGTAGAAACATTTCTAGCGAGTGTTCCTTTAGATCAAGTCAACATGTCCGCCATAGTGTTCGAAAGCGCCTGCCAAAGCGGGAGTATCGACGTGGTGAGGTACCTGGCAGAGGTGCATGGACTGTGGAGTGAAAGAGGCGCTTATGTGACGATGCAGTATAGCCACTAGGATGTGGCTGAATAGATCTTTGAAACTGATCGACCGTGTTCGAAACTGGAGTGTAGCGCAATGGTGCTTCGCTTCGGTGCGGCAAAGCCGGTCTCGTCGACCGTTTCCTCGTGAGAGGAGTTCAGACATTGTATTCGATACATCGACTCGGAGGCATTCTGTCAGGATACTACGCGAAGCCCAAAGTCTCTGAGAACTACCCGCACTTCCTGTGGGGGGTCGTGACAAGGACTACGAGTGGATGAAGCCTTTGGCTGCACTGAACCTGGCGTACATGGAAGGCTTCTCCGATCGAAGGTGGCTGGAAGCATGAGCGTCACGGTACGGTCACACGGACATCTTGTGGTGCTTGGTCGACTTGAACTTGTCTTCACGACAGACAATTTCGAGTGAATTCTGAAGAACTGCAGAGACGGAGGTCTCTTGCAAGCAGTTCTCGAACGCCGTCCTGAGTTGTTGAACCTTCACGTCATCCAGTGGGCTGCAACGTACAATCAGCGCTCGCTGCTGCAGTTTGTGCTTTCTTGTGCGAAAGAAAGTGACAGAAAGCGGCTCGCGCACTGCGTGCGACTTGCGGTGACAGCAGCAAGCAGACATGGCCATCTGGATCTTCTGAAGTGGCTGCACAAGCAAGAGTCATTACCCTGTGGCGCGGGTCGTCCCTTCCTGTACGATCCGTGGACGAGTGCGATATGCGGTCATGTGTATATCCTGCAATGGCTTTATGAGAATGGGCTCTTGGACACAAGCAAACTCACCAGTGTGATACAGGGTTGCATGAAACTTGGGCGACTCGGTTCGCTACAGTGGTGGTGGGATCAAGGAGTCGGCAGAGAGTACCATTTCTCGCTGCGCGATCTCCGCCGCGCGATCGGGAAGCAACACGTGGACGTTGTCCAGTAGATCTTGAGCAAGCAGCCGGAGTTGTGATTCGAGGATTCGGATCTGGGTCACAAAGTCAACTCGCTTTCGCTTTTGTCGACCCACTACCACTATGTTGTATGCCTCACCACTGCGGCGAACGTGACCAACACCACGATTCTACGCTCCAAGCTTCGACTCCAGGAAAAGACCACGGACCTTGCAGGGAACCTATTTCGATCACCAATCAGTGCTGGGCGGATTGTCATCTCGTATGTTATGTGGTGTGAGGTTGTCTGAATGACACACAACCAAGTTGTGTTGAAACGATCCTGAGTTTCGACGATGAGACAAACGCAGTTGGACGTCATTTTATCATCAAAACCAACATTGTCGGTATCTCCAGCAATAGCATCCAGGGAGATCGCTGATCAGAACATGAGCGAGAGTGTACCTTCTCAACTAGCCACTGGTCAAGTACTACTTGTATCAACACCACCACCACCACATTGCGCTCATCCCAGTCGTCAACGATGTTCCGTTGCAGTAATGCCCACAAGAAGCGCCAGATGTACTCGGCAACTCGGCTTGCTGCGCTCCACGAATGCTGCGAATCCACCTCGCGACTCCGCGTGTCCCTCGTGCTACTGCTCTTCTCCACCCTAGAACTGACGATCATGATCATCTTCGACTCGATCCCGCTCCAGGACCCAAGCGAAGGCTGGCGAGCGAACACAATGTTTTGGGCTCGCATGACCGTGGGGATCACAGTGTGTGCGCAATATTGCTGAAGCAACTTGAGCTAGAGACCCCAGGGATCGTGTTCACCAAGCGGCAGATTTTCGAAATCGCTACAGGCGCTAGTGTCGTGTACACAGCGTCGCTAATGCTACTCGCCAAGTTCTGGGTGTTCCCTGTACCGTTCACCATCCTCATCGATGGGATTCCGTTCATGATTTCGATGACCGTGTTCGTTGTCCTGACGATTGGCTGGAGGGACCGAGTGCGACTGGAGAGATTCACGCAATTCGTACGGGGGATAAACACGCAAACGCTGATGGTGTTCGTGTACCCAGCTTACAACACGATCTTCCTATCCCTCGAGGGTATCCCGCAGCTTGCATTCGTGCTCATGCTTCCGTGATCAAGTATTCGTTCAGGTACCTCGTATGCAAAGTGCACCAGCACTAGGAAGACCTCGTCCCGTCGCTCGTGGTCAGTGTTGACATCTTCGACGCGCTGTACATGACCAAGTGCATGTAGCCGGTCGGGACGCTCCTCGTGGGCTGCGGAATTATCGGGATCAACATTCTGTAGAATTTTGTGATGATCGGTAATCTCGCCAAACAGACCCAAGCTCTCAAGGGCATGATAAGCAGCGACAGAGCAAAAGATTGCGATCAAGCATCCGAAGACCTCCTTGCGTGGGCTATTGACAGGCTGAGGAACTCGGAAGGCTACGATTCAATCCGATGCGAGTCACGCGAGAGCTACAAACTGTTGCTTCGGTCTCAGGAAATACTGAGCCGCTTGCAAAGTGCCCAGTCACGAGCAGAGGCCCGTGCGTCCTTTTCAAATCGAGCGGTTGTCCCGATGCCGCACCTATCCATGATCACGGCGCCTTGTGCCAGCGAATCGATTGTAACTTCAATCGATGAAGAACAACTCACAGAAGTACTGCGACTGCTGCACGAGACTGAGCCGGTGGCTGTCATCGAGTACGTCGAGACCTTCATGCCCGTGATCTACGCCATCTATATCGCCGTTTTCTTCCAGCTGCCGAACGCCAAGTATTATCAAGACATGAAGACGTTCACGCACGCCAAGCTCCGGTCCGTGGTGACCAACATCCTCATTTACGCGATTATGGAGCTACTGAATCTGGCTTTCGTACACAATTGACTCAAACACCGCTTCGGGATCTCCGTGTTCTATCAGCTGGCGTTCACGCTGGAGAACGAGTGGCAGATTTTCCACGGCAACTTTGTAACGTGGATCTCGGTCGTGTTCCAGTTTCTTCTCGTCCACTGCGGTGCATTCACTTGCTGTTTGTATGTGCTGGTCGAGGTTTCTCTCTCACTGCAGCTCGCTTTGATATGCCTCAGGCGCGGACTTCTCATTCAAGTTTATGAAATTCGCAAAGTAGGTAGATTAATTCCCCCGGGTTCAATTGAAAACAAGCCTACTTGGCTTGCAAGCGGCACCGGAGCGAGCTGAACTTGGTGCTGGAATGTATGGGCATTAACTTTGCTACTTCGAGCTCATGCGCGTTGCCCCTGTTTGCAGATTTTTGTCCGTCCGTTTGGTCGCAGGCGAACACTTCTTCGAGCCTAATTTCCACTTAATGTGATGTTCTTAGGCTGTCTTTCTGTTGTGCTGAAGTAGTTTGGTCTCGAGGCGCTCCATTAGACGCGAGCCCTCTCTAGGTACTTGAGAAAGACTTGTATCGATGTCCTTTTTCTCTTGGTGGACTTCTAGGACGTATGCCGTGCTTCGTTTGCGACCATCACACTCGCTAACACTGGCTCGAATCGATTGGAAGGTAAAGTCCACGCCTATCAGCAACTCCAGCCAAAGACAAATCACGTGTAAGTGGAACGAAAGATTGCAAGCCGACACAGCGCAACGAAGTAAGAAGCGACAGTGAGTACTGTACCATTATGGAGGAGCGCGAGCTGGAACACGAGCACCAGACTCAGCAGTTCCATGTAGGTGTAGGCTAGGATGTTGGTCTCCGCGGCACCGAAGTTGGCGTCTGTAACGAACTCCTGCATGTCTTTGTAGTACTTGGCCTTCGGCAAGTGGACCAAAATCGCAATGTAAATGGTGTAGATGACTGGCACCACAGCCTCAATGTACTTGGCGACCACGAGTGATTCGCTCAAGTGGAGGAGCCGCGCCGCCTCCATCATGATGGTTTGGTTTGATGTGTCCGTATACTCTGCGCAGTTGCTGCTGTTCTCCCGAGCCAATTTTGACCAGAAGCAGGGTGTTCATGATCATGGAGAACGGGAGTCCGCCAAGCACAAACGTGAATGGAACCGGGAACTTCCAGAACTCTGCGAGGAGCATGAGAAAGGCTGTCTCGCCCAGACCGGTGGTGTCGCTGATGGCGAGAACCTGTGTCCATGTGAACGTGATCACGGAGAGCACGCACTGAGCCTGCGCCAGCATCATCACACAAAGTAGCACGAATAGTACACTGCAGCGTAGCCAGACCGACGGGTTCCCACTCCAGCCTGCGTCTGGGTCCTGGAGGGGATCGAACCCAATACGGAGCCGATCCGTCGAGTATGCGCTGCGGTGCCCTAACGTCCCTTTGAAATGGCACCTCTTGAGCATTTCCGAGCCGGGTGCTTAAAGGAAGAGATACTGACTGCTGCAATAAAATGCTGACGCTGGGTGTTGTGAACGCAGTCCGAATAAGACGCGCTTCGATCCGTGTGAGCTGCTCGATTTAGATGGGTGGTGCAGAATGGCACGGCATCAATTAGTTTGGTTATCATCAAGTGCTGGATGTCCGTCCATATGATGTTGTTCGCCGTCAGAACTGAATGGAGTGAGGTTGTTGCCATTTGCTTTGTGGTATGTTGAGTATCCTTCTTCAGCAATACTTGATGTGCTCATAGTGTATACTAGAGTAGCTCGCTCACAATCAATGCAGTCTACTACTATTCGATCACCATGTCGACAATCTGCTGCTGGTGAACCTGGAGTTCGTGGTACTCCCATCATTCCGCTTCTTCAGGTGAGAAACTTGCTGTGTCGATCGTCTGATGTTGGCCTCGAGGTTCAACCTCCGTTGATCTCATACCTGGAGAGAGGTGTGAGTTACAACGTTCCTATGGGACTGCACAGGATCGCAGAACGTTCAAGTGGTGGTTCTCCCCAGCCACAAGAACCGGCCCGGAAGCAAGAACCAGTCAGATCCACAGAAGAGCATCCACCCACACTCAGTTATGATACCCACACGTAACGCAACATGCATTTCGTCGCTCCGTTGATGCACTGTGCAGCCAGCCTCACACGATCAGTCAATCCGTCCCACACATCAAAAGCCAATTCGATTCATTCGCAGTCTGAATGACACCGAGCTCATCACCAAACAACTGTCCCGCTTGCTCATTATATTGCCGCCGTCTGGCTTGAAAACCACACTCGCGCATTTTCCACCAATCAAACCCCTCTTTTCTACTTGAAGAACCTTTTCTTCTTCTTATCATTGGCTGAAAAGCGACACCCAGGAAGCTCCACACATTTTTTCTTTTTCAGATCCATCCACCCAGCCAGAGAGAGCCTTTCGTCCCTCATTCTCCGATTCGCACCACGAGCCCAGAGCTCCAGCCAGCAGATCAAGAGAAAGAAGCAGACGCGAACGCAGCACGTAAGACCCCTTGCTCTCTCTCTCTCTCTGTATCTGCTACTAGCACACACACACAGGCAGACACACTTCCCCTGCCTCTCTCTACTGAATGGCTGGTGAGCTCACGCAGCGCGTTGCTTCGCTGGAAACAGGAATGGCGCAGACGGAAGCCCACATCGCGGCCCTTGAGGCGCAGGTCGCCACGCTCGCGACGAGCGCTGACAACGAATGGCCGGCCGCGCGCATCCGCCAGACGTTCGTGGATTTCTTCAAGAACCACTCGGTGTCCCCGCACACGTTCTACCCGTCGTGCCCCGTAGTGCCGCTTGACGACCCGACGCTGTTGTTCATCAACGCCGGCATGAACCAGTACAAGCCGATCTTTCTGGGCCAGGTGGACCCGTCGCACCCGATGGCCAAGCTCACGCGCGCCGTGAACTCGCAAAAATGCATCCGCGCTGGTGGTAAGCACAACGACCTGGACGACGTCGGCAAGGACGTGTACCACCACACGTTCTTTGAGATGCTCGGCAACTGGAGCTTTGGCGACTACTTTAAGAAAGAGGCCGTCGACATGTCGTTCCGATTGCTCACCGAGGTGTACGGCATTGACGCCGACCGCTTGTACGCGACGTACTTTGGCGGCGACGAGAAGCAGAACCTGCCGGCCGACGAAGAGACGCGCCTGCTCTGGCTCAACTACCTGCCAGCGGAGCGCGTGCTGCCGTTCGGTTGCAAGGACAACTTCTGGGAAATGGGCGATGTCGGTCCGTGCGGTCCGTGCACGGAGATCCACTACGACCGCATTGGCAACCGCGACGCGTCGAAGCTCGTGAACGCCGACCTGCCGGACGTGATCGAGATCTGGAACAACGTGTTTATCCAGTTCAACCGCGAGCAGGACGGCAAGCTCGTGTCACTGCCGAGCAAGCACGTCGACACTGGTATGGGCTTTGAGCGCTTGGCTTCGATCTTGCAGGGCAAGACGTCCAACTACGACACGGACGTGTTCACGCCGTTGTTTGCTGCGATCCAGAAGTCCACCAAGGCCGAGCCGTACACGGGCAAGCTCGGCGCCGAGGACCCGACGCTGCGCGACATGGCGTACCGTGTCGTCGCGGACCACATCCGTACGTTGACGTTTGCAATCACGGACGGCGCGATCCCGAGTAACGACGGTCGTGGCTACGTGCTTCGTCGTATCCTGCGTCGCGCGGTGCGTTATGGCCAGCAGTTCCTGAACGCGCCGATCGGCTTCTTGGCGCAACTAGTGCCAGTTGTCGTCGAGATGCTCCACGAGGCGTTCCCAGAGCTCAAGAGCAAGCAGAAGGAGGTGCAGGAGATCATTCTCGACGAGGAACAGTCGTTCGGCCGCACGTTGAACAAGGGCATTGACCGCTTCAAGAAAATCGCGCAGTCGATCCGCGAGAGCAACACGAAGGGCGACGCCGGTCTCGTCGTGCCAGGTGAAGATGCGTTCTTCCTCTACGACTCGATGGGTTTCCCACTCGACTTGACGCAGATCATGGCTGAAGAAGTCGGCATGACGGTCGACGTCAAGGGCTACGAAGAGCAGATGCGTCTCCAGAGCGAGCGCTCGAAGATGGACCGCAAGAAGGGCGGCAACAGCGGTGCGCGTCCTCTCGTGCTCGAAGCGAATGAGACGAGCGCGCTCGCCGGCAAGGCGATCAAGCCGACCGACGATTTCCCAAAGTACGACTGGAACATCACGCTCGACTCGAAGGTGGTCGCGATCTTCACGACGACTGAGACAAGCTCGGCGTTTGTCGATGAAGTCAAGGCCGGCGACTTTGGTCGCGTCGGTGTGATCCTGGACAAGACTTCGTTCTACGCGCAGGCCGGTGGCCAGATCTACGACACGGGCGTGCTCTCGACCGCGAACTTTACGTTGGAGGTTGACTCGGTCGAGTCCTATGCCGGGTACGTGATGCACATGGGTCCAGTCACGAGCGGCTCCATCAAGGTCGGCGACTTGGTGCAGACCCAGGTCGACTATGCGCGCCGCAGCAAGATCGCGCCGAACCACACGATGACCCACGTGCTCAACTTTGCGCTGCGCAAGGTGCTCGGCAACAACGTGGACCAGCGCGGCTCGCTCGTCGACGAGACGCGTCTGCGTTTCGATTTCACGGCCAACAAGGCACTCAAGCCAGAGCAGCTCGCGGAGGTCGAAGCGATCTGCGACGGTATCATCAAGCAGGGGCTAGACGTGTTCACGCAGAACTCGCCGCAGGCGTTGGCGAAGCGCATCCAGGGTCTCCGTGCGGTCTTCGGCGAGACGTACCCAGACCTTGTGCGCGTGGTCTCGATTGGCCAGGAAATCGCTCCTATGCTCGAGGACCCAGAGAACAGCGCCTGGAGCGCGTACTCGGTTGAGTTCTGCGGTGGCACCCACATGAAGAACACGAAGGAGGCGAAGAAGTTCGTGCTGTATGAAGAAGGCGCGGTCGCCAAGGGCATCCGTCGTGTCTCGGCGTACACTGGCGACTTGGCGAGCGAGGCTGAGGCGCGCTCGGCCAAGTTGCAGGTGCAGCTGGATGCGATCGATAAACTCTCGGGCAATGAACTCATCGAGAGCGTCGCGGCGTTCAAGCCGCTGCTGGACGTGTCGCTGATCTCGCTGCCGTCCAAGGACAAGTTCCGAAAGCAGGTCGACGCCTTCGTTGAGCGCATCAAGAAGTTCAAGAAGGAAGCCGCTGCGGCCCGTGCTGCGAACGGCGTGCGCGACGCGTCGGCGGAAGCCTCGAAAGCCAAGGCGGCCGGTCAGGAGATCGTCATCGTCAAGTTTGACGTCGGCACGGACGCCAAGCTGGGCCGCGACATGCTCGAGGCAATGACCGCGATCTTGCCGAACGGCAGCTTCATGATCATCAGCATTGACGCAGACGCGAACAAGACGGCCGCGTTCACGCAGGTGAGCCAGCACCATGTCGAGGCGAAGAAGCTCGATGCGCGACAGTGGGTGAACCACGCCATGTCGGTCATGAGCGGCAAGGGCGGCGGCAAGGACGCGCTCAACGCCACGGGCCAGGCCAAGACCGTAGAGAACGTAGATGAAGCCGTCGTGCTCGCCAAGGCGTACATCCAGTAAGCCAGTGCGTCAATGTCAGGTGTGGGATCTGCTCGTGTGCGTGCGGCTTCTGTAGTCTGTTTGAAGGACTGGAAGAGTTGTGCATACTGGTGGGGGTCTTGAGTACTTTGATAGGGCTTTCCTATCGTATGGAGAGGCTGGAAGTTTGATAAAAAAGAAAACATTCAAATGCATCATTCACTTTCTTCATCACTAACACTTGATTGATGGCTTTCATGGTTCGCATCAAATCGATTTGTCGATTGATATCAAAGTTGGAAACTTGGGGTGGATGAATCAAAATAAAGGAGGTTCTTTCTTGTTTGAGGAATGCTGGAGTAAAAAAGGTTCTTGAAAGCGGCCTTGGCTTGGGGTCATCTATCTATCATGCACACACAGAGGAGGGAACAGTACCTACGACGCGAGCAGCTATGTGACCTGCACGTGGTCGTTCAGGAACACCTCGTTCTTGATCGCCACGATCGACGAGAGCTGCCGCCGATCCGACTCCTTCCATAAGTTATAGTTCTGCTTGGCGATGTTGTGGATCACGGCGAAATCCTTGTCAAACACCACCTGCGACACCGTCTCGTAGAATGGCAGCACGATGAACTCAAAGAAACCAACTTGGTTCTGTAAAGCAAACAACGATCAAACTAACTAGTTAGACTTTGCACTCACAGCTATTTCATGTGGTGGGTAGAGTTCAGGCAACAATTATACCTTTGCGCTGTTCTCGGAATGCCTGTCCATGAACGGAGAGATGTCCGAGTTGTTCGCTCGCTCGTTGTCGCCCTGCAGGAAAAACTCTTCAATGATGAGAGAAGACCAGAGGACGTGCAACTTCCGTTCTTTCGCGGCGTGTCCGATGTCTGCACACTTGATCACGACTTTCATGATCATCATCGGGTCTGTCACTGCTCGAGCCGTCGCATTATTATTTCCCGCGTTGGAATCCTGGAGCATCAACGCCTTGAGATTTCCGACCAGCTGCAGGTGCATCGACAGATCCGTACTCAGCACCATTTCGATGATGGCTTTCCGAATCTCTCGGTACGGTTTGTCTTTCATGCGACCAAAGATATCGCACAGCGGATTTCGCATGATGAAAAACGTTTCCGCAACGTGCATGCTCTCGAGAATACTGCGATCGTTGTACTGAACAGCCAAGTCATGCTTTGCCTTGATCAGGTAATTGTTGGACTTGCCTGGATGCCGGAAATCATGGATTGCAGCCGCGACAAGTGCTGCGTAGAACTCCAGATTCGTCAGCGAGTCTCGAATCTGACCGTCAGATAGCGACGTGATCAAGAAGTTGACGGAGTTCACCACGTCAGCTGCATGACTGCTATTGTGGTAGGGATTCGCCAGATATCCTTCGTCCAGCATGAAGAGGAAGTTACGAAGCACAATCCGGTCAATGCGGAACTCTTCATGCAACTCGTGGATCTCGAACATCGCTGCCGTGACGTACATCAGCGGACGATTATCCGTGTACTCAGCGATCTTAAGTGTATCCAAATCCCAGCCATCCGCTTGAATTCGATGTCTCACTTTGTTCAGCGTGTCATCTTCCCAGGTCGGCATGGTCAGTAAAGGAGCGGTCACTGATGAGCTGTTCCCAGATGCATTGAGTCCGTCTTGGTAGCTCTTCCGAGTGTCACTGTTGGAGTGGGAGCTGAGTGACACAGTCGCGCCGGTGCGTCGTGTACCAGAGTAGTCCTTTCGAGCCAGGACCGACAGTGCCCAGTTCTTCGTATCATTGTCGACGTCTGTCTCGGACTTCATCTGCGCTCCAATATCGGGCATGAACAAGTTGGTATCCAGCTTTGCAAGGTTGCGAAGAATCGCCATCCCACGATTGGTTGCCTCATCACTCATGTCTGTATCGTCGATGAAGGATTTCAGCTCTGCAAGGAGGGAATGCAGCGGAGACGTCAAGTCGAGACTGAAGTCGTTGTCTCGCTGAGCAAGCTCTTTCTTCAAGTTGCGATTTTCTTCAGCGATCAAGTTCTTCTCCCGAGTTGCCTTCTCGGCCTCCAGCTCCACAGCCCAAACGTGCAAAAAATCCTGGCGAATGACGCGGTCGACATCTCGGTTTCGAAGCATCATCACGAATGCAAACACGAGTGGGAAGCAGATCACGAGAATTCGATTCTGGATGAACGGGCTTGAATCTGTGACTGGGTAGTAGACGATCGTCAGCACGTCGTAAGAGATGCACGTAATGAGTGCGATGATACCAAAGTGCACGGTGTCGATTCGCAGCAGTGGCACGAACACGAATACCATCATCAAGCGCACCATATTGATGTTCATCGTGGCAGATGGCAGCAATACCTCTCTCGTGTAGGCTTTCAGCACATTGATCTGCGAGCCGGAAATCGCCTTGAACTGCCACGCCGGAATCGCAGTCGAGTTGACGTAGTACGTAGTGTCAGTCGAATTCGAGATCCCGATCGCCTCCATCAAGATATCGACGTCTTTCGAGACGTAGTTGTACCATTCCGTGAGCATGGAGAACATACCGCCACTGATCAACGACAGGCTCCAGCAGAGAACGATGACCGAGTAAATGCGCTGGAACTGCACTTCGTACTTGCGGAGCCGACTCAGGTAGATGAGAAACGGAATTGGGATAATCGGAATGAACACCAGCTGGAAGTAGTTCATGCTCTGATGACGCACTTTCGAATCATTAGAGAAGAGGTTCGACAGGTTTGATCCGGTGAAGATCAAATACAAGAGAAAAAACACCCCAGTGATGCGCGACGATCGCGGAGAGTTTTCTCGCGCGAAAGTGACTTCATACAGCTTCTCCAAGCGCGGTTCGTTCACAAAATGGCTCGTCAGCGGATGGAACTTCACTTCCACAGGTGTCTTCTTTGTCTGCGCCACGTACACCGAGTCTGTGAGCGGGTATATTCGCGACACGCGCTGGTTCACACGATCTTGGTTCAGCGTCGCATTCACGACGTCAGGGTTTCCTCCAGTTGGAGGCAAAGTCAATTTCATGGTGGCTGGCGAATTGGACCCTCCGCTATGGTGCGAGTCGCCTAAGCGACCACCGCCAAGCTTGGCGCCACTCGTCCGAGGAACTGCTCGCGGATCCGGTGACGATGTTTTTGCTCCGTGTTGGTCGAAGGATTGAACTGGAGTCGCACCCCGAGCTTGCACGCGGTCGTTGCCGTGCGTACCTATCGTTCCTGACCCTATCTTGCGCGGCTGCTTCTGCTTCTTCTTCCGCCCACGAAGCGTGGAGGAAGGTGCGGTCGACAAGAGCGACGTGTCACGAATGAGAACGGTGGTGTCACTCCCCGAAGCGTTCTCGTCGTCCGACTCTGTTCGCAACTGGTGGCCCCGACGATCCGCTACGGTGGTTGGGATCCAATTCTGGATTTGTTTCAGCGAAGGCAGCGATGATGAGAGCTTGGTCTTCTCGAGCGACTTGCGGTTCTGAGAGTCGCAACTGCAACTTTCCTTTGATTCCAACCGAACTCAAGGAGAGTGCGGCCACTTACCACCCGCGCACTCTTACACAGCAGCAGGAGCAGGTGACACCACCAGTCTGTCGTCTATGGTTCCGCAAATGCCGACACGTCTACTGCCTCGTCCACGCTCTTCTGCCTGGATCGATCGATCGCCTTGCTCGCTTGTCCTGCTGTTACTTGATAAACAATCTCTCGTGATGAATGCTGACGGTTGCTGTTGTTCTACACGTGTGAACTCCACCCGCCCACACGACGAAGCAGCTCAGCCAGGCTTTCTTTGGAAATCTGAAACTCACGCTAGCAGCCGCACTCAGAGCCGCGTTTGTTTTGTTTTTGAGGCTGCACTCTATTTATTGCTGCCGTCTCCTCGTGCACTACTCTCGCGAACTCGGCTGTACCAATTGGCTGTACCAATAGAGCATGAGTGGGCAGCTCTTGTCGGGAAAGCCGCAGGGTTCGGGTGGCGGCGCCGCCGTAATTGGCATATTCGCAACAAAACGTACGCGGCGTTGTCAACGCCTCCCTATTCTTAGCTTTGGACATTTACACACACCTTCTCTTCGAGCGTAAAGGGTCAATCCATTCGCATGCAGATAAGGCGACAGCTCGCTCTCATGATGTTGAGCGAAAGGATTAACAGTTGGCTTGGCGCTTGGTTCCCCTCTTCTTGCGCTGCTGCTAAATACAGACGTAACCACGCCAAAGGAAGCACGAAGAGAGATCATGAGCGAATGAATGACCGACGAGTGAGGTCATACAAAGTTCATACTATATAGCGAGTGACACATATAGCGAACATAATTCATCTGGCCATCATCGCATCTCTCCCTTGATTCACGCCATACTATTCCCTCTCCAGCTTTGCGATTCGTGGTGACGCAAGGAAAGAAAAACAGTGTTCGCCCACCACTGTTAACTCGCTCGTTTTACCACACGCACTGGTTCGACGCAGTGCCAGGTTCGCCAGCGCTCCTAGCATCACTTCACAGAGAGGGTATTGTGTCTTCATGCTGCTCTCCGCCCTCCCACATGCACAAGCATGCATGCACGCATACAATCCAAAGTTGAAGCGGATGGCGCGCCATTTTCAAGCTGCAACTTGCGCATGTGGTCCTATTTTACAGTAAAAATGGAATGCCACATCACATTCATTAGGAATTGTTGCTCGTAAATAGTGTGGGACACTTAAATTGAGGAGGCATATGACTTACCTTCCCCCGCCCTTGAACTTCAAATTGGATGACATCAACAGTCAAACAGCGCGCTCAGATTTCAAGTGACCGCCAATCGAAGAGCTCCCTCTACGCTCGCACCCGCACAAAGCCATCCTCAAACGCCGGAACACCTGCACGCAAGCATCAGCCAGAGACCATGGGCGAGGAATTGTACGCAAACCCCATCAGCCAGCCGTCGCGCGCAGGTACGGGTGATGCAGTGTGTCTATCCTGTGAAGCTGCCTGGAAATGACATAAAGAACGTAGAAGGGAGATTGAGCGACTTATCTCGTTTGCTGTGTATTGAATGCCATGTGCTGACAGTGCACTGGCTGTGCAAGATCCACGACCACCCGATCGAATACAAGTACATGGACTCGGGCAAGGGCGCGACACGTACTGAGTCGTTCCTGCAGTTGAACCCGGTGGGCAAGATCCCGGTCTTGAAAGACGGCGAATTTGTGCTGACCGAAAGGTGCGAGCGAGACTTGCGATTGCGACAGGCTGAGGCTCTTTTGTGTGTGTGTGTCGAGCATGACATTTTTAACTCTGTGTCTATGGTGTGATATGCTTTCTGTAGCCATGCGATCATGATCTACCTGTCGGATAAGCACGGGTGGGAAAAGTGGTGCCCAAAGGACCTCAAGACGCGCGCTCGTGTACGTGGGGTTTTGTATTAAATTCACCGATTCGCTATGTGAACAGGATACTAACGTGCTGTATTTGCGAATGTGTTTTAGATCAACGAATACATGAACTGGCACCACCACAACGCTCGCCGCAGCTCGGAGATCTTCATCAATCAGTTCTTTGTGAACATTGGCCGCAGCAAGCCGAGCATCGAAGCCGCGTTGAAGCGCAAGGATGCGACGATCACTGACATCTTCCGTATCATGGAGTTCTGGTTGCGTCACGGCAACCACTACCTTGTGAGCGCCACACAGCCGACTGTTGTGGATCTGTCGTGCTACAACGAGGTCGTCCAGCTCGAAGTCATGGGGCTGCTCACGGACGTGGACTCCAAGTTCCCGCTGGTCAGCGCCTGGTTGAAGCGCATGAAGGTACGATGATGGCTTCACTGGGGATATGTGGGCAATGCATGTGATTGATTGTGTATCTGCGCTTCTTGTGACGCAGAATCTTCCGTTCCACGACGAGATGATGGCGCCGATGGTCAAATTCTTCACCAAGTTCAAGCTCGCCAAGCTCTAAAGAGCTTCTCGCTTTGGCACTCATCCCGTGCGGTATGCGAGTTCGTAATGTGCAGTGGAATGCTCATTGCAAAAGAAACTCTCTCGATTTTAGCCAATCAGTAGCTGTAATTGTCTCTATAGCATATCTGATTCGTCAATAATACACTTTGTATCGTTTTGATTGGTCTAAATTATGACTTCTTCTTTTACTGGCCCAAACGCAACGCAACCCACACACAAAAGCGTCAATCAACCAAAGCAAAGACAAGCAATTGAACGATCATGGCGTCCAAGGTTGTCGGCAACGTGTTCCAGGTGCTCTGCCCAACGCGCAACTACGGCGTCGGCGCGCGCGTGACCCGCAAGACGTGGTCCAAGTTCCCGGAACCAACGTACTGGGAGATCACGCGCATCCACCCATCGCCAGACCTCAAGCACGGCAAGGCGTTCGGCCGCTTCACGTTCCGAGGTGCGTCCATTTTGCGTCTGTATGTGTGTGTGTGTGTATTGCGTGTACGAATGATAGTGCGATGCTCGTACGGGCTCTATTGTATGCCTCATTGTACACGCTTGAAGTGACGTTTGTTGATCAATGCTAACACTTTGCTTTCGATTGCAATTGGATACGCGATGTGTGTGTTGCAGGCAAGACCGACCCAGTGGAGAAGCGCATCAACGTGCCACTGAAGAAGGACTGGATCTTTGCCGAATTGTAACTCGATCACACAGCAGCAGCAGTAACAGCAGGTCAAGAAGAAGGGGACGACGCAGGACGATGACATTTCTCCATTGTGTGTGCACGGAGAAGAAGGCCAGAGAATGGAAGATGGTAGACGCAACAACGCTGAACGAACAATTGGTGTAATTGGCGACCGTGAGGCGAATAAAGACACGCGAAAAGAAGAAAACAACAAATGAAGAACATGTATTTACAAAGCCGAACGTTGTGTGGTGCGTGTGTGCATAGCGTTCTTGTCAGCGGTGCATGTGAATGGGTCAGCAGATAGTTCTGTCTGGGCACAGTAATAGCCTGTTGCCAGGCAGGCAGTAGGCTGTAGCTTGGGCTTGGGCTTGGGCTTGGAATTGACCCCACCACAGGACGAATATGTCTGGTATACAGGATATACTCTCCAAAGTACGAGAATATTCAAATTGAAGCACCGGACGGTAAGTGCGTATTTGCTGGTGTGTCATCGCCTTTTTCACCATCATTGCAGAATCGACCAGCAAACTGAAGGGAAACGACACAGCAGCAACAGAAGCAGAATGCGCGCCAAGGTCGACGCGCTGTTGCGGCTCGTGGAGGCGCGCGGCGCACCAAAGCTACCCCTGATCAGTGGTGTTCCGCCCGCGAAGACCAACGTCATCGCATACTCTGGCGGCGTCGACTCGACGCTCGCCGCGAAGCTCGTGCACCAAGTGTTCCCTGAGACCACGGTCGCGTGCCTCGGTATTTCGCCCTCGCTCTCCAAGCAGCAGTTGCAGCAAGCGCAGGACGTCGCAGAGCACATTTGCGTGCCGCTCTGGACGTGCGCGACGACTGAGTCGCAGAATGAGCACTACATCGCGAACCAAGGGCAAAGGTGAGCGCACAATGAAGGAGGGTTGGTGAGTACGACCGCTGATACCAATTGATGCTTGTGGTGCTGAACACCGTGTACTGTGCTGTGTCTTTATGCCACAATAGTTGCTACTACTGCAAGACCAACCTGTACACTACGATTAACGAAGTCGCAGAATTTGCCATGTAAGTAGTACTTAAGCGCACACACAGTGTTTGCATGGCCACATGAGCCGCGTCGCTAATGTTTTCAATTTAACGGATATGGACATGATGGTCACAGGGGGAAACTTGGTGAGAGGAAAGTCAAGCCGGTCCTCTACAACGGAACGAACGCAGATGACAAGCTCGATCCGACTCGTTTGGGTAAATTTTGCTCGTGTTTGCTCAGCCTACTCTTCATCGTAGATCTAACGAAATGACATTGCTGTTTGGATATGTCCTTGCACGAACAGGTCTCATCGCTGCTTCCCAGTTTGAGGTTGTCAGTCCGCTCAGTGGGTTGACGAAGAGCGAAGTCCGAGAGGTATAGACTCTTTGATATTGGCGTGGCTTTACTTGCAATATGGATGTCGAACACCCAACTTTAATCTGACTAACCAACAAATCATGTTTGATTCCTAGGCTGCAAAGTATCTTGGTCTGCCAAATTGGAACTACGCCGCATCTCCCTGTTTGCGATCACGTTTGGCTTTCGGTGTCGAAGCAGTCGAGGTATGTTGATGTGATTGGTTCTACGCTGCGTCGTGAAACTAGTTTAAGAATTTAACTGATGGCTTACGCTTGTTAGGGACACTTAAAACGCGTCGAAGAGGCAGAGGATTTCGTGCGACGAACTGCCAACCTTGAGCCTTACCACAATATGCGTGTGCGGTTTCTCACTGGAAACCGAGCCGCCGTCGGTAAGGCTTTTCATTCGGTATTATGACTTTCAATATTGCTCTTCGTTAGAAGTTTCTAACGCTGTTTTGACCTGAAACTACATCAGAGCTAGAGAGTTCTGTGCTCGAACTGGCAAAGCTACAAGCAGAGCAGATCGATTCTGAGCTACGACGCCTAGGTATGTACCTGCCGTTTATTCTCTCTTGGACGACGTTGTGATTTTGTTTGCTTAATCTTTATCATGTGTGAAACTTCGTAGGTTTTGACTCTGTGGAGCTCCGTGCCTTCCAGTCTGGCAGCTTGAGCGGATACAATCCTGTTGTTTCGCATCACCCGAGCTAAACAGACTTCAACTTTAAGAGTGAGCGAAAATCAAGCAGCCAGCACATTTCGGATCAGGTAAAATGTATGCAGTTTTGATGCTGCAGGTTTATTTGTTTGGGTGCTGTAAATGGTCAGTAAAATGGTATCTATATCTGTTGCTGGAAGCGCTCTATGCAGTACGAGATATGACTGGCATAACTGGCGCCACGGGCACAACGAAGTCGACACTGGTACGTCTTGTCGCCCGTGGAGGTTGAACTTGCTCGGTGCTATTCTGTTGTTGTGGTTGCTGATTGTCAGAACCAGTACTCACATCCTCTTCTTCCTCCAGCTTCTTGAATTTCTTGAATGACGCCAGTAATCCGACTTGATTTGTGAACTCTTGTTGGATTTGCTCGTTGGTTTTGTCCCGCGTCTCTGGCAGCATCACGAAGACACAGACCCAGAAGACGAGAAGCAGGCAGGTGAAGGGGATGAAAGTGTAGTTTCCAGTGTAGTGCGCAAGCACAGGGAAGCCGATGCCGACTACCAAGTTGCTCATCCAGTTGATAAAGGTGGTCACGCTGATGCCTCGCGCTTTGATGTCCTCTGGCAGAACCTCAGCAGTGACCAAGAACGGAAGCGGACTGAGACTCAGCGAGTTGCAGATCACGTAGAGTGCGGTGAACACGATCGAAGCTTTGTGCTTGTACACGAGACTAAACGTCATTCCGATCGAGCAGAAGATCATCCCAGAGATCCCGCATAAGAGCACTTTTCGGCGCGCGAGTTTCTTGGAGCAAGCACAGACTGTGATTGCTGCAAGCATGTTCACGATCCCAAGAATGAGATTGCCAACACGCGAGTCTTCGATACCAGCGCCAGCAAAGATGCCTGAAGAGTAGTAAAACACGGCTGACACTCCACCGAATTGACGCGCAGTGCAGAGAATGCACGAGATGATGAACTGGCGCTTGCAACGCGAGGAGAACGCGTCTTTCCAGAACGAATCGGTCGCTGAGGATTTCGCGTTCGCCGCAGCAGCAATCTCGCGTCGATGATTTTTCTCCTGTTCGATCTTGACGATGTGCTCGAGATCCTGGAAACTGCCGCGCTTGTAGAGCGCATGGAAAGAGCTCGCAGCTTCTTTGCTTCGATTCTGGCGAAGCAACCATTTAGGCGACTCGATAAGAAACAGTGGTGACAGCAGCAGCTGCGTTGCACCAAGAACGATAGGGAAAGCCATGACCCAGCGCCAAGAAGTTGGGGAACCCGTGACTGCGAAGTGAACGATGGTGATCGCGACGAGACCCATCGAGCCAGTGCATTGGAACGCGATGACAAATCCAGCGCGCTGATGCGGAGGACCAATTTCTCCAAGATAGAGCGAAGTGATCATGGAGCCTGAGCCGGACGCGACGCCGGAGAAAAAACGCCCGAGAGCAAAGACGAAGATGTTTGGTGCAAACGTCTGCAGTGTTGCGCCGAGGATCATCAAGCATGCGTTGCCAATCACGATGAAGCGTCGACCGTACTTCTCAGCTGGGGTGTTTGTGAATAGCGCGCCAAATGCTGCACCAAGCACCCAACACATAACAGCAGTGACCCACTCGACATCCGAGTGACCGGGGAAGATGATACACTTGCCAGGTTGAACTGGTTTCTGCCCGCAATCCCTGGAGTTGTGGAAAGCTCGGAAGTTGAGCTGCGCGATTTCCCATCCAAGTTGCGGTCCCAAGAGCACAGTGATCAGCACAGAGGTGTAGAGCAGATACCCCCCTTGCAGTGGCATCGCATCTCTCTTCTCGCCGATCGCTGGAAGTCCATTGAACGTGCCGTTGCTGGCGCGTCGGCTGTGAAACGCTGACACTGACGTTGAAGAGGAACGTCGAGGGATCAACGAGTCCGTGTCTTTCGATTGAGGAACGTCGTCGAATTCATCATCGCTGTCGTCGTCGTTGTCGTCGTTATCAACACGGATCTCAACAAAAGCGCTGGCATTCGGGGGTGACACGATCTGGGATGATCTTCTTCGAACACCTTGAGAGTGCAGTGAGACGAAATCACTCGACCTCTGCGTGGCTGGAGGCGCTATCGGTGGCATGCTGGCTTGCTGAAGTCAATTGCTTGATCAAAAGGAAGAGCAAAATCCGGAAGTGGTGATAGGAATGCAAGGGCGAAGGGCATACTGACCCACTCGCGCACTCTTCGCCATCTCTTCAAAATAGACGCAGGCGTCAGGCTTTGCATACACGTGAACTAGGAACAGCTCGGTGAAGATGGCGCAAGGGCTTATCTGGTGGCGCGCGTGTCCAATTGGAGCTCAGACGCGAGACATTACGCTTGAAGATTGGCCCTTCAACACCAGAAAGAAACCGAAGAAGAAGAAGAGAAGCGGCGACTTGGCAGATTTGGTAAGATCCCCGATTTCGCCTGATACGCCACATGCTCCATGCTCCTATTTAAAGCCGAGAGATCGCCACCATCGCAGATCAGGATCCTGTGGTGCAAGAACGATATGCGCGTGGCAATGCAAAAAATGTGAGGCATGCAGACATGCGCTTTGTCTTCGAGAGAAACAGCAACAGCAGCAACAGCTATTTCTGAGCGATGGCGTGTGGATCCTGGGGCTTGAAGTGGACCAGCCAACTGGACCACTCATCAAGATGATGCACAAGTTTCCTTAAGGATAACCTTGAAAATGAAGGTGCCAAGAATCGGGACTCCAAGTCAAGTCACCAAAGAGAAGCATAGATCAACGTTGGTCTCATCATTTGCCTGACAATGGATCTCGTGCTCACAATGTCAGAAGCTCACAAACTCGCCATGCGTATGCATCCGGATCCCTCGGACGTCTCGTAGATACGAGAGGCATCGTGCTTGAATATTGGCGGGCCGCTCGCTCTTGGAGCAACTCGAGAAACGGTCAGATCAGACGCGACTTCGAGAAGTTTCGCTGCCAAGTTTTAAAAGCACCACGCAGTTTCAGAAGTTTCAGATCGAAGAAAATGGCTTCAGAAGAGCATTCTCTGCAGCTTCTCGAGATCAAGTCGACGAATTTAAAGTGACCTCTTCCAATCAAGACCGGCTGCTGATCAAAGTATGTCGATCAAAATCTGTTCCAGAAAAGCAACAATGCTGCTGCGTCAACGCGAATCCTGAAGTTGGGATCCGGACTCCTGTGATTACTGCTGTGGCAATAATAACCTCTTCTTGCTGGTACAGGTGGTTACCGTTTTCACTTTTGGCACAAAGCAATGAATAGTAAGTAAGCCGCCGCACATCCAGCTTTCGCCATCGAAAATGACGCAAAAGGCTGGCAACGCAAGACTTGCGCACCCGATCGCTCTTTACCAACCATTTTAACAAGGCGACTCGCTCATAACGGCTTGCTGACCAGCAGCCTACCGGTGGGCTGCTGGTCAGTAGAAGTAGTGCATCCGAGCTCATGAAACTTGATCTTTCGAGAGGCGCTTCGGCTGATTAATCTTCAGTTTTGTATGGAGACTTGGTTTCGTTTTCGTTTTCGTTTGATGTCAGTGAGTTTAGCAAAATGTCGAAAAGAGTATTGAACCAAGTGCACCACATGACTTTGTTCGTACACAGTGACCCCATGAGCGAGCGAGCGAGTCCCACTCCTAGACAGCAATACCGAAACAAAGTATTCTTTATAAAAACACAGAAGAGCTCAGCTCAAGCAGAGCGAGCTCCTCATTTGACGACAGGTGGCCTCTTCTTACCATACGGTCCATTGTTCAATTCTCCCAAGAGCGCGCACTCAACCAGTAAGGTAGCCACAGTCGCTCATTCTGCTTCTCCACACACACGCACTGCAAACATGCGCGCTGCTGCCTCGCACGAGCCATCGCCGCACCATCATGCACTCGGTGCGTACGCACACCTCGTCTCACTCTTGTCGTGTTCCAGAGCGTAGCGTTCTGTGAGCTGCTTGTATGCCGTGGATCCTCTCTCTTATTCTCTGTCGGTATCTGTGTTCGTCACCGCCATCTTGTTCGTGATGCTAGACCTACCTTCAGCTGTGGAGACTCCGAATGGGCGATCGGGGTCTGCGCGCGCGATCCTGTACCGCGGCACGATCCAGACGCCCGTCGATCGCTCAAGTCCTAATGTAACGGAGCTCCGGTTGCCCGATAATCAGTCGCAGAGTAGAGCTCACCAGCGAGGCATCCCGGTATCTCGCTTCGCTCGCCGCGTGTTCTCGATAGCCACCGACCCGGACCAGAATGACAAGGCGCGCGAAATCCGCCTCCTCAGTGGCGTGCGGCCGCACATGCGCGCGTTCCACTTCGCGTGGCTCTCGTTCTTCATCGCGTTCTTCGGCTGGTTCTCCATCCCGCCACTCATGCCGACGATCAAGAGAGAGCTACAACTCACGAGCAACCAGGTGTCCAACTCCAACATCGCGTCCGTGGCGAGCACGATCATCGGCCGCGTGATCACGGGTCCACTGTGCGATCGCTACGGTCCGCGAACCGTGCAGGCGGTGCTCCTCGTTTTGGGCTCGGCCCCCGTCGCGTCTGCGGCGCTGGTGACAAACTACAACGGGTTCATAGTCGTGCGCTTCTTCATCGGACTCGTGGGCTGCTCGTTCGTTGCGACGACATACTGGACGTCCGTCATGTTCTGCACCGAAATCGTCGGACGCGCCAACGCGCTTGCTGCAGGTTGGGGCAACCTGGGTGCGGGCGTCACGTACCTGATCACGCCACTTATCTTCGATTTATTCACGATCCGTGCGGCTGTCTCGGACGACACTGGTTGGTGACTCACGCTCATTTTACCGGCTATTTTCATGGTCGCGATCGGCTTTTCCCTGTGTCAGTACTCGGACGACTGTCCGCAGGGGAACTACCGCGACCTCAAGCCCCCGCGTGAGTCTGAGCTGCGGCCAGCGATGACTGAGATGACGTCATCGATCAGGATGACCCTGAGCCGGCCCGCGACCTGGATCCTCGCGTACCAGTACGCATGCTGCTTTGGCATCGAGCTCATCGTTCACAACGTGCTCAGTCTGTACTATTTCGAGGATTTCAAGAAGTCCGACTGTGACCTGACCAAAGACCCACAGAAATGCCGAATCCTGACGTAGACCACTGCGGGACTGATCTCGTCGCTTTTTGGGCTCATGTGCATCTTTGCAAGGGCTGCTGGTGGGTACGCGTCGGATGTTGTCAACCTCAAATACGGCGTGAAGGGACGGACGCAAATCCACTTCGCAGTATTCGCATGCCAAGCGGCGTTCCTGTACCTGTACAGCCAGGCGACGGACTTGTCCTGGAGCATCGGCTACCTTGTCACGTTTGGATTCTTTGTGCAGGCGTGTACGGGTACAACGTACGCAATCGTGCCGTACGTTCTTCCGCGCTACACTGGCACGACCTCAGGGGTGGTCGGTGCGAGCGGCAACTTTGGCGCCATGTGTTGGGCCTTCCTCTTCAAGGAGATTGGAGGCCGCGCCGACTCGTTCCAGACACTGAGCATCTTCGTCGCGGTCGCCGCGGGGCTGTCGATCTTGATCAAAGTCGAAGACGACAGGTCTGGCTGGACGCTTGAGAACGCTGGTCTGTACAGCCAGACCCCCAGTGAAGGAGGACCAGTGACCCAAGTTCGGAACGACGGTACTCCTGGCCTCCGCGGCGTCCAATTCGTCGCATACGCGTGAGTGTGTTATCTGTGAGTAAGTCCTTGTGTACTTTATAAATCAGTTTGTCCATGTACAAGATATTCGGCTGATGTGCATTACCCATAAATCCCAAGTCCATTTGAAATTGCATCCTCGTACCATTCTCCATTCTGCACAAAGAACTCGGATTAACTGAAGACAACCGACGTGCAAGTGTTCATGCATTATCTATATAAATGCACTCACCCACACCTTACAACTCGTCGCGCTTGTTCTTCTTGCCTTTCTTCTTCTTGGACTTCTTGGACTTCTTTGATTTCTTACCCTTGCCCGACTCCTTCTCTTCCGCCTTGAGCTGCTCCTCTAATAGTTCGCGCTGCTTCTGCTCGTCATTGAGAATTTCGCTCAGCAGATCTTCGTCGTCTTCGCCGTCGTCGATAGCTGCTACTGTGTCGTCGTGCATTTCTTCAAAAGTGCACTCATCTCGCAAATCAGCAACTTCAGCGACAGGAGTCGTCCCGATTTTCCCACTCAGCACGCTTTTCAGGAAGCCGTGGGTGTTTTCCTCAGTAAAAGTTCCCACATTCGTGGCGTATCGGCTCTTCGAAGGAGAGTACACGACAACTGTGGGCATCTGGAATTCGCCCACCCCGAACGCTTCCGCAAAAGCACGCTGACACTTGCCGTTCGTCCACATGAACTGGAACGGCTCCTTGCTTTTCTTGCTCAGCGCTGCGACTTTCGAGAATACGCCCATTGATTTGCTCAGCGAAGACTCAGTATCCGAAAGAGTGGTAATGTGCCCGTCGAAGAATCCAATCGCACAAATCTTGTTGCCACCACAGAGCTCTGCGAGGTTGTCTTTCTTCAAGTACGGTACTGCCGCTGTGGGTGAAGCAACCGAGTCTGTCGAGACGAGTTCTTCATTCAGCGCTTCGTCTGACGCAACGATTTCTTTCGGGTGCGGGTACTGAGACAGCACGCTCAGCATGAAATGCATCATGTTCTCGTATGTGTATGGTCCCAACGCCTTCTTGCTGTACACAATGATCCCAAATGGCGACGCTCCCTCTGGTTGACCAGGATCTTCCTTCTGAGACGGAACCAAACACGCCAACGCCGTGGATGTGGTAGCAGGAATTGTGAATTGGGCCTTCACTTGAGGATCTGCGTCTGGAACAATGCCAAACACAACGTTGTGTGATGGCAACGAGAGAGCAATCGACTTCAACACCGCTGGAGTCTCGGTCTTGGACGTGAAGAGTAGCACTGGCATTGATTTTGACAGCGCTGCTCGGGAGACGAACCCATTGAGGTCCGCAGACGAGAGAATTACTTGCGATTGATCAGGAATCGACGCCAACGCAGCCTCCTTCGCAACTTCAAGCTCCGTGAAAGTCTTTGGCAGGACTTCGCCGCGCTCAATCAATCCACGCTGTGAGAGCTTGACCGGGAAAATACGAATGCCAGCACCTCCGTATTTCTTGCAGAGCGCCGGTTCCTTGTCGCACTTGACGGCAGCGATCGCAACCATGCCCGCTTTCTTCTGGAGCTCGTCAAATGTTTTCTTCCATGTGGCTTCAATAGAAGCGGCGACCTGATCCGAGTCTGTAAATGCGATGATCCAAATGACCTTCGATTTGAGAATTTCTTGATCAAACGTGTTCTCCGTCAAGAAATCCAGCTTCAATCCTTTCTTCTCTGGCTGATCTTTCTTGCTCTTCTTCTTTGATGCTGCGTCCTTGTTCGCATACTGCTCAGTAAACGCCTTCAGGTCCTTGAACGTCTTCATCTTGTCTTCTTCAAGCTCCTGGAACTCCGAAGCTGACTGGATCACCAGAAGCGCCGGTACTTTCTTCAAATCAAAGAACCCGATAAGCGCGTTGTTGCTGGCGTCTTCGGTTTCCTTTTCGTCGTACTTCAAGTACGCAAAGCGCAAACCCTGGTCGTGGAGCTCGGTCGAAAGCGCTCGATACAGGTGGGACGGCTTCTTCTGCTTACTCAGCAGCAACACGAGTTTCTCGCCGTCTTGAGTGTGTTCTTGGATCATCTTCTCAAGTGCTTCCTTGGACACCACTTGCTCTTTCTTGATCTCCGTCACAAAAGTCGACGGCACGCTGTCGCGCAGCATTTTCTTGAGTTTCGCAGGCTGGTTGAGCAATTCCACGCTCCCGAGCAGCGGGTTGCGGTACACTTTGCCCGTATACGGGTTCTCCTTCGGCTCATCTTTGTACACTAACAACGCGGGCAAGCCCTGCAGGTTCCACTTGCTCACGAGCGCTTTCTTCTGCGCTGCGATGTCCACGACCGCAAACTTCGCGATACCATCCAAGTCCTTCTCAAGCTTTGGCAGCGAAGGGTACGCTTTGGTTGCCATCTCCACGAGCGCGTCTATGCCATCTTTTGCCTCTTCACTCGACACCACGAGCAGCGCATAGAGCTTGGGCGAGCTCTCGATCGCGTCGATCTCTTCGAGTGTCGTGAGGACGTCGAGTGATGGCGCCGCCTGCGCAACGTGGAGCTGCAGCCACGTGCTGATTGCGCATAGAGTGTAGAGCAGCAGCGGCAGTCGGAAGCGACGTGTCATCTCGCTTTCTTTGCGTGTGTCGGGCGGGGTGCTCTCTCTCTCTCTCTCTCTCTCTCTCTTGAGTGTCTTCTCTATCTCGCGCGCGTCTTGAGCACCACGTGGCGAAAGATCGAATGCGAGCTGAAGTACTTTCATCACGGATATGTCGTCAATCGACTTACTGTTAGAATATGAATATTCACACGGAGTTTCAGACGGTCACTGCCGTAAGACATTAGTTGGGGCGAGGAGTCCAATCGCTCGATCTTCCTGTTGAGAGTGAATTGAAGGGTGCGCAGGGGTGCATTTCGAGCAGGTGAAATGTGTGGAGCAACTTGCTTACTTGCTATTTGCTCAAGCTGAGCTCAGTGTGTTATGATTGAGCGAGAGAGTGAAAGCAAAAGTCCACTCGATCATATCACTATCAGTTCCAAGTGCATACTTCAATTTTGGGGCGAGACACAAAAGACTCACTCCGGCTCCAGAAATCCACAAGAACAAACCAACCACAGTCGAGCTTTTCGATATTCGTACATACACATGGTTCATTGCCGGACACCTGTCGATGATCTTATTATCGGCACCCGCACACCCAGGCTATGCAAATGAAGCAATGATAGCTAGCGACGATTGCTTACTGTTGGATTTTCCAGGCTTCTGTTTCTTCGGATTGTACTTGCCTCATCGCTTCTTGAACACACCCCAAGCATCAACCACAACCTTTCCACCGTGTGTCACTTTTACCACCTCGTCGTTGTATGTCATCGCACCGTCGCTGAGGTTTGCAGAGCCGTTCACAAAATCTCTCGGCCCAAGATTACATACTGGAAGGTGCACAAAATCAAAGTCACTCGTCTCCAAAAAAAACAATGTCAATGATGTTCAGCGTCACGCAGGCTGGTGGATCTATTACCTTCGTGTGCATGTAGCCGTTGCCCTGTTTGAAGCGCACTTCCACTTTCTAGACGCAG